>BQNB010009222.1:64933-87403 GCA_026074375.1 Tanacetum coccineum
AATTTATCCTTTTTGGGGCATTCTCGGATCGAAATGCATCTTGTTCTATGATCCCTAACAGTTATGGAAATAACGAAAGTCAGAATATTCTAGGTAGTTTTATAAAAAAAAATCATAATAATGGAAAAAGTTTTGAAAAATGGAAAATGGGGTGTTTTAAAGCTAGTGACTTCTTAACTCTCCTCACAAAAGTCTTTACTACTTTCCAAATATTTAGTTTGGGGAAGTTTTGAGGTATTTGGTTTTAGGGCATATAATATTGCGTAAGGACACGGCAATCACTTAGTTTGGGAAATTTTGATATGTGAGAAATCACATATCCTTTCTATACCAAAAATGGCCTATAAATGATCAAGATGTGCAAAAATATGCTTGTATTTGTGTATTTTGTTGTTTGTGAATGTGTAGGTACGGATATTGCAAAAATCATAAGAAAACGGTCAAAACCGAACAAACACGGACACGGGAACGGATAGAGTGCATAAGAGCCAAAAGTTTCTAGCAAAAGGTCATCAAAAGTCAACCCTTGGTCAACAATGGTCAACTCACAAAATGCCAAAACCCCCAAAATACCCTTAATATTAAATAACTTTCACCAAAAGTCCCTAAACCCTAACACCGTTATCTCCTTTTTATTAAAGAGATAACGGTCGTTATCCCTTTATAACAATTCCTTTTTATCCCAAGCCCGAATCCATTTAAACTTGTGACCTAATTCCTTTACACCGGGCCTAAGTCAATACCCCACACTCTCGGGTCAAACAACAAATAAGAAAAAAAAAGAGTCGGGAAAGTTCGTTTTTACTATTCATCTTCTCGTTCATTTTACCTTGCATCATAAATAAAGGGTAAATCCCAATTGACTATGTGGAACAAAGATTCGAGTGCCAAGTAATGAGTCAGCATCAAAAAATCGTCATCAAACCTCTCTCATTGGCTAGAATTGACAAGGGAATGTCACGTGGGATCCAAAGAAACAAACTCGAAATGGGAATTTACACTAAAAACAAGCCAAAAGAAGCACAAGGCCTTAGACACAAGGAATGCCACGCTGGCAATCCATGTGCTCACTTAATAATCCAACAGTGAAGATTGAAGAGCCAATGATTGCAAGGAATGAAGGGTGATTATCAAGACCAAGGGGTGCGTGTTCACAAGGCCTAGAAGCATCCATTCTCTCCTATAAATACAGGACCTCCTTTACTCACAAGGAGGCATCTAGGAGTAGTTAGTTTTTAGCAGCTTAGTGTAGCTTTTAAATTTAGCAAATGTAATTTTCAATTGAATGTTTTCAGTCATTGTAATCTCATTTTCAAGTTGTAATCAGTTTTTCTAATAATAAAAGTTAAGTTTACTCATAATTTAATTGTCTTTACTTTTATGCAAAATGCTTAAATAAGCTCTCTTGTGTTTACATAAGCTCAATAAATGCTCAAAATTATTCATAAGCTAGCTATCAGCTCAACTAAGCTCTCAAAAGCTTAGCTTAGCTAATCTTACACAAATCCTCCCTCAAATTTACCAAAGCTTTATTATTGAAGGGAAGTCAATAATGGAAGGACTTCCAGGACCCTACTAGCTTATCACTTGATAAGCTAGAGCTTGTTGATAGCTCATTTTAGTTTAATCTTAGCCTACCTTAGAGCAAAGGCTATTGTAAGTTCTCAAGTTCCTTTTTATAGCTTAATTTTAAATTTCAGCTTATTATTACTTATTGCTTGCTAATTTCTGTTTAGTGTAGCTTTTTAATGCTTGTTATAGATGTTAGATACTTATTATGTGTAATTGTTAGCTTAGAACTTAATTTGCTTGTCATTTACCTTAAAACTATGAAAAAGTAAAAAATAGTAACATAATATTATAGCTTAATGTTCTGGCTTAGTTGTTTGCTTAAACCTGTTCACTAGGTTCATAATGAGCTTGTAGTCATCTGGTATTTGCAACTTGTGTCTTAAAATTCATATTCATAAGTTTAAAATGGGTTTGAGTGATTTAAAGGAGTGTTTGGCTTATGGCAGTACTAACTTGAGTTAGTACTGTCATAGCCTTGTGTTCTTTTAAATCATTTTGAAACTTTAAATTTAAGTTTATGAATCCAAGTTTTAAGGTCCTTGAAGGTTTTAATCTGTTTTTAATCAATTTAGTTAATAGTTGATAGAATCTGCTTAAATAAATTCAGGTCATAGTTCAATTTAAGCTCTAGTTTATTTTAGCTGTAGTTTTATTCTCTTTGATCTTAGTTTGTTGATCTGCAAGAGTATTAATCTTATCCTTAGGCCTGCATTTGGTTATTTAGAATTTTGATTATTATGAGGTCAATTGCATCAGAATAGTTAAAATAGCTAAACAGCTACTTTTAAGCTTAATTTTCAAAGGGTTAAAGTAGTTATTAGCTTTTAAATTTCATAACACAAGTATAATTTAGGTCAATTTAACTAGATTAGGGCATATCTTAGCTTAATTAGTTGCTTAGATTATCTATTTTTAGCCTGCAGCTTAGTAATTTATCATTTTAATAAAAATTTCAAAAGCTAAAAAAAATATTGTGTAAAATAGTCTGCATAAGCCATTTCAATCTAGCTTATTTTAGTCTTGTTAACTTTCAAAATAGTTATTAAAAATTGTTTTTAATAGTTTGGAGATCAAGCTTTTTAGATATATAAGTCAAAAAGTTCTAAGGATCTTTTAGCTGTCTGAAAAATAAGTTCAAAATAGCTAGTTTGTCTGTTTAGATTAGTGATATATGCTTAATTATATATTAATTTACCCGGGATTTTGCCTAATAAAAGCCAAGAAAATGCCAAAAGAATAGAAAATGTGTGCTTTTATATATAATTTAAATAAAGAATTAAATTAGTAGTAGTATTTATTTTGTGTTGTTGTTTTCTTTTTTTTGTTTTTTTTTTTTGTTTTTTTTTTTTTTAATTATTTCTTATGTGGTTTTGGTGTTTTATTTTTATTAATTATTTTTTACGATCGTGTGTATGGATGTTTTCTTTTCTTATTTCTTGATTTTAGTGCTTGTTGATTCTGTTTGCTGGTTTTTTTTTTTTTGTGACTTTGTGTTACGTTATTTGTAACTTCTGTTTTTATTTTTATTGTTTTTTCAATTATAGTTATTAATTATAAATAATTTTGATTTAACAAAATAATTTATATTTTAGATGATTGTAATCTTTTATTTTCCCTATATGAATTTAATTTATATGTATTGTTTCATTGTTTTTTTTTCTTTTTTAATTGGTTCTTTGTCTAGTCTTATTAGGCTAGTTTCAATTAGCATCTGCTTATTAAGGTTAGCTATAGCTTATTTTTAGCATTTTCTTAAAAATTCAAAAAACTCATAAACAACAGTAGCAAATAGTTTTTCATGTGGAATTTTTATCTGCTTAATTCGAGATTCAAATGTCTTTTGCTTATTAGATTTTAGTAGTGTTTTAGCTTAGATTTAAGTAGGTGTAGAGTTTTTTGCCATAAGAATCCAGTAGCTTATATAAAAATAAGCCCAAAGTTAGTTGTTTGATTGTTTGGTTTTTAGTTTTAAGAAAAGTGCTTAATCACTTTTACAGCTTATTGACTGTTCTTTTGCTTATTTTTGTTTTATTTGTTATTAGTGTTCTGTTCTAGGATAGTTCATAGCTTTTTAGCCCATAGGGAAGCTTATTTCATATTTTAGCTTTTTTTTAGTTTTGTTTTCCAAAGTAAAAAAAATGGGGTAAGTGTAGATTGTTGTTTTTTAAGACGCTTTTTTTAGCTTATTGAGTGAACTGTTTAGAAAAAGTTGTTTTTACGCAAAAAGAGTTATTATAAGCTATTTACAACTTTGCTTTTTAAGTTTTTTATAGAAGAAATAAAAAAGGGATCTAAGGAAGTCGGGTTGGGAGCAAGACTTGAACCCCGACCCTCAATCCTAGCATCAACACCTTTTATGTAAACCTTTATAAACCTCACACACACTCCCTACCAATGTGCCCTGGGGTCTTTTTTGGTTTAGGATTGCAATATTAATCATTTATAGACGTTTTAGTTCTTTTAGATTATTTGGAGTTTTTAGCTTATTTCACAGCTTATTCAATAAGTTGTTTTCACGAGCTTATTTTTCTTAGATTCCTCACTGTGCAAGCTATTTTTCATAATTTTTCTAGTTTTTTTTTATAAATAGTTTAGTATTTTAAAACATTTAATTTTGATAAAATCATTTTTAATTCATAACAAAAATTATAAAAAAGTCATAAAAATAAATTCTTTTTAGGAAAATTCTTTTAACATATAAACCTAGGAAGAAATTAGATTGCTTTCGTAGGGTTAAAATTGCGCAAATTTTGTTTTTTAAAAGAACGAGATTGAATCGCGTTCACATTTTAGTATTATCAGCCCTAATCACCCTTCGTTTTGGTATAGTTTTCTTTCTTTGTCCTAGCTTTTTTTAGTTAATTTAGACTTTTAAAAACTAAAAATAACCACTAGGACATAATTTTGTTAATTAGAGTTTTTTTTAGTCCCGTTTAGGATTCCCGAATTGCATTTTTAGTTAAAATTTCACCTTTCCCATAGGAAGCAATTTGGGTTGCCAATTAATGTAGTCTTTTGACATATGTCACGTTTTTATGTTTCATTTAGATATTTAAATTTCCGCATTTTTCTAGTCAAGTCGTTGCGTGTTTTCATTTTTTGCGTATATCTGAGATATTGTGTGCATGGAAAATATCTAGAAATTCAAATATTTCCACCTTGCATGTCCCTAAAAGAAATTAGATCAAATTGGTCCCTTCCCCTCCCCCTCTTGCTTATGTTTTACACACAAACACAAAACACACTTCCTTAAGTTTTGGTAAGGTGTCTCCTAGATATTTTATTTCCTAGGATTCCTCTTTTTAGTGTGTGTATAAGGACTAGGTGCAAGGCACCATATTAATTCTCATCTCTTCATTTTTCTCACACATAAAAATTTGTTCTCTCCTTTCCTCTTCTCTCTAAAAACCGACGAACACAAACACCCCTTTATATCATCCATATTTTGATTTTGATCAAGATTTTTGAAGATAAAGATTATTCGAGGGTGATTCATTTAGTTATTTGGGTATTTAGAACGTCGTTTGGGGTGTTCTTTAATCTTTGATCATCATCATAAATCTATTATTTTCGTAAGTTCATCTTTTTTATATTTTTCTTGTACTTCCTTGATTCTTGTCACAGAAATAAGCTAGTTGTACAAACCGTTATGTAAAAATCAAAACTTTAAAATTTACACAACCTTAAAAAGGTTGTGTATGTGTGTCGAAATTTATAAAAGAAATAAAGAGAAAGTGTAGTTGTGTTGTTGTGATTATTTTGTCAAAAATGATTATTTTTCCAAAGTGCTTATTGCTTATTTTTGGCTTATTAATAAGCCCAAAGTGCTTATTGGGCTTATTTATGTGTCAAACCATGAGGGAAAACCATAAAGGTTTGAACTTTATGGTTATACAAGTTTCGTATTATTTTTCTAGCTTATTTGATAAATAATAAGGGTTTTGAGCTTAACGGGCTTAATAAATAAGCCCAACACTCATTCGTTTTGTCTAGTGGGCTTCGGCACAACACAAAGCCCAAGCCGTGAGCCTTAAGATCACGACATAGCTTATTTAGTTAGCTTAGTTATAGCTTATTGATAAGCTAGGTGCTTATTTACTTATTCGTTTGCTTATTGGACTAGTCTTCGATTTTTGATATTTTAATTATTACATTTAGGCTTATTGGGCCTAAAAGCCCAATAAGGGTCCGTTGTGTTTCGACTTATTTCTTTAATGACTTATTACTTATTTTTAAACTTAAAAGTTGGCCTATTAATACTACTATATAATTACTTATGTAACTTATTTATTATAATCGTTTTGAATATATATATACTTAAAGTGGAAAATACTTGTTGAATATCGTTTGGATATAAAGGTAGAGATTTTGCGTTAGGCGGAAAGTATGAAATATTGTTGAAAGTGATTTTTGGAATAAAGTCTATGACTTTGGAAAACTAATATATACAAACGGGTCATGCCGAAATTTTATATAAATTTTATACTTAGAATTATTTTGAAAACGTATTTTCTCAAATCTCGACAAAAGGACGTAATTAAATTATTTTATAATAAATAAATATTTATTATACTAGAACATGATAAATAAATTAAACTACATACTTTTATGTAAATTACCAAATATTTTCTTAAATAACGACAAAATGACAAAATAATAAATATTATTATTTTAATACCCGACTAAAAGACGAAAAATATAGTTTTATAAACTTTTATAAAAATAATACTTTTATTTCTAGATACATAGATTTAAAAGCGTGGGAACATTTATAATAATAACATCTTAAGTATATTATTTTGGGTTACCGGGTAAACTGCAACTTACTTATTTTGTTATTCTTCTACTATACTATATGAGTTATGCAAATTTTCGTAATACATTTTATCGAATAAAAAACACTACAACAACCACACAACCATAGTTACCAAAACTTTTCTCAAATCAAATGTACAATTACGCTTAAGAACTCTTATACATTACCATAATTTCACGTCGTATCAACTCTGTGTCAAACCGTTAATCTCTAGGTTGTGACCGTGTATAGTTGTACACCGCCGTGTGATCATTCATTATTAGCTGCTTTACTTCATCATTTATTGTGAGTTCATAGCCCTATGTTTTACTTGTTTTACATATACTTTATAACTTTTGGGGTGAGAAACATGCTTGTTTACAAACTTGTTAACATTATTGGTTTAAAACTCGTTTATATGTTCGTTTAAAATTTGTTTACATGATTGATATCACACTCTTTCTACTTATGGATACAAGTACTTAAAGCTTTTACGAATGCGATGGTTACTTTTTCTTTGGACACAAGTGCGTTATTGAACTTTTACTTGTTTACGTGTTTGCCTAAGTTACCCTATTGCCATGAAGTCCCCACTATCATGAACCGTTAATTTCTTGACCAGAGGTATCGGTCGAGTAAGCGCGAATACTGTGAATAGATCTATTGGGATTGAACTTCCCTGTCCGGGTAGATAACAACGCACTACCATGTAAACGGGCGCATTTCATTTGAGGAACTCTTGGTGTTTGGCAATGCACCTACTAGGGAAACAACTTATAGTTAGTGTGTACTTAAGGATTCGATGTCATGAGCTTAGCGCAACGTAAATACTTTTGATGGATATTGTATGTGTTACAATAGTTATACATTTTGAAATCTTGTGGTCCACACTACTTTTGTTGAACGTTTCCAAATATTAAAAGCTTTTTATAATATTGTGAGTGAAGCAGTATCCACTAAACGGTTTTTATTCTCGTAAATACTTTACTTAAACCTATGAATTCACCAACTTTATATTGACCGTTTTTAAGCATGTTTTTCTCAAGTGCTTAGCTTTGGACTTCTATGATGTGCTACGTGGAGTCTACGTGCAATATGATACTATTTATCAAGACTTTATTTATCCTTCATACTCATTAACTTTGGAAAACTTAATTATGCTTCCGCAACGTTTTAATTTCATTTGAAATCTTGTAAGACTTATCTATTTTTAATAAATGCAACGAGTTACGATTTTCAAAACGTCCATTAGTGGTCGTTCTCTCGTACTTTGTGTAATGTATATTATGACATCACGCCCTCAGACACCTTTTCCGACTAGACCCGGTTTGGGGGTGTGACAGATTGGTATCCAGAGCCAAGGTTATAGAGAACCAGGTAGTATATACTAGGTCTGGTCTATAACCAGTATGTGATCCTTACGTGCTTTTATGTGTGCCTTATGCGTGCTTTTAATATGGCTATACGTGAGTATCATTTTGCCTTGAGCCTGCTATGATATGGGTTTACTTCTGCCGTGCGTTTATTATTCCCTGCGTTTATGTTGCTTTGCGTTTATTTTTTCCCTTGAGCTCTATTAGCAAATCAACTTTTCACACAAAAAGGTCTCACAATAATCAGGATCCTCCTAATAAACGTGATGGGGAGAACAAGAAGAAACGTTGAAAGGATGTCGGCGAACCTTCATCTAGATCATCAAGGCGAAATAAATCTCTCGTGGTTATAATACAAGATGATACACCTGCCATGCAACCCCTGGACTAAGCAGATACACTTATCTAAAAACATTCCAACCCATAATGGTTTCCAAAGAAGTCGGGGTTAGCTAAAAGGAGAACGACATGGTTTGATTTATTCATGAAATCAGACATTGATAAGGATGAAAATTATATTCTTGGACCATCAACTGTCGCCATAGCAAAGAAGTTTAAAGAGCTCATCCAGAAGGACGAGCTTTCAATAGCAGATCTCAAAGGCGCAGGATTAGAACGACTAAAGCTATAGTACAATAATGATGCGAAACTCGAATACCATGTTAGTCAACTCAAAGCAGCAGTATTATCAGAAGCTTAGTTGAACAGTAATGAAGGAGATGTCTCGAAACCCATATCATTTAAACGACACATGTCAAAAAACTATAAAACCACATCTTTGCTTCTATAACAACGACTGCACTTACCTTGTGGATCTCAACACAAAAGAGAAGTACACTACTTCTATCACTAAGCATTATGCTGCGAGATACTACAAAGTTGGTATTAAGGATAGGATCCCTGAAAGATGGAGCAAAGAAGTCCGTCACTATCACTTTGAAGCTCTTAATGATATACACCATTGTAGAAGTGAAGAATACATTTCTTCATAGCGAGAATTGAGTGAGCCGAAACCGAAGGAAATTTCTATTCAGACTAAAGAACAAATTAGTTGTTCGGGTAGTTGTAAAGAAGAAATGGGGTTATGGTTTTCTAGCATCAATTGTAGTCAAGCAATCTGATAATAAAGAGTATGAATTCAGCTATGCAGATCTACCTAAGAACTCAGGTGAACGAGATGTTTAAAGATCATGCTCCAGGTTCAAGATAAGCTACACCATCTCCCATTAGAATTTGTAAATGACTTCAACAATGCTCTTCTCATGTTCATTAGAAGAACTGTGATCAAGAACAGGGTAGAAGATATTCAACTTAGAGTGGAAAGCTATCAAAGAACTCTCAACCTTACCAAACCCAAACACACTGTTCCTTCCACCGGAATCACTAAAAGGATACATACACGATGACTGCAACGCATAAGGGTCGTGTATCTAACCATAGTACATAAAAATCTCTCATGAAGCTAAGTGAAGTGAAAAAGTTCTGTGATGGTATACTTGTGAAGATTCGGGAAAATCTTATTGACATGCTATCAAAGAACAAGCTGGGTAGCGGCAACAAAAGGTTGAAAGGAAGAGACTGGCCCGAGTATAATGTCAAGAAACAAAGAGATGTTAGACGAAGATATACTAGGTACTCAGGCACAAAGATCACTCAAAGGCTATAGGAGTAATGTTGGAGAAGACCCAAGACTGATTTAATTCCTCGTGACTCACTTTGTATGGCCTAAGGCCTTTGTAATAATCCCTTCAGGGAAGATTGTTAGAAACACAGAAAAGTGTTGATTACATGGCCATTTATCTAAGTCTAATAGAATAGGGATTAACTAGTGCAACTAAGGAAGGACTTAGTTGTAATATGTAATAACCCTTAATTGCTTCCTAGTCCCTATTACCTTCCTATAAAAGGAGGGCTCAGGAAGGGTTAAGGGTTGGTGATTTCTCTCTTTCTAATCTAATATTTCTTTCTTTCTTTCCTCTCCTCTCC
The DNA here is from genome assembly GCA_026074375.1 of Tanacetum coccineum. Lineage (NCBI taxonomy): Eukaryota > Viridiplantae > Streptophyta > Magnoliopsida > Asterales > Asteraceae > Tanacetum > Tanacetum coccineum. The sequence goes on from BQNB010009222.1 coordinate 74,660, forward strand.
TCCTTACCCACGTCCCACTTTATATCTCTCTACTCTCTCTCTCTCTAAAACTTTCTAGTGTAGTATTTTGTATCATTTGATATCATGTTTTCACTTTGCATCAAGATAAGTCAAGAAGTACTTGAATTTGCAAAGCGTAACAATGATAAGAAGATGAGGAAGGAACTGATCTTGAAGGCAATCAAATCAAAGAAACAACAACAAGAATCTGAAAGAGTTCCAAGTGTCATATGATTATTAAATTAAGAACTGATAGGGTGATACACCGACTTTTAGGGGAACAGTTGCAGATACTATTAATGTTTTTGTTTGTTAAGTACTCTTAGTAATAGTTTGTTGTTTAAGAACAGTTGTTAATCTTTTCCATTAGGAGGGGGTACGTGGTATGCCAAAGAACCCCTTTGGGGTTGATCTGAGCTTGGGGGTTACCTAGTCTTCGAGGGGCTTCTCCGACTAACACCCCTGAGTCATGCCACCTACCCTAAGACAAAGTGCTTCCCCACTAGGATTTTAGTTTAGATTGGTAATCTAGGATGCCATTGGTGGTACTGTAGTTTCTATCACATTTTGGGGCTTTTACTGGTAATCTAAGATGCCATTGGTGGTACCATAGTTTGTATCACATTTTGGGGCTTTGACTGTTCAATGCAACTAAGTAGTTATGTTTTATAATAAAATGAATATGCCAAAACATCAACAGATGTTAATTTTGGATTATGCCTATTTTATTACACTTTTCATTGCGCAAATTGATAATTACTTGGGTGTTTTAGCATTACAATAGGAAAAAAAATTATCTATAACAACCCACAATTTTAGGTTATTTTACGTCAATAAATATTCAACTATTTATTTTAAACTTTTACGCGTTTACTTTAAATTCAACCGTTTAGTTAAATCGCGTAAACAAAAAAAATCAACAATCAACATAAATCGGCATTAAATAAATAAAAGTTTACGTCAAACAAGTGGTATATTATTTTTACGAAAATAATTATTAACTTTTCGTATTTTATTTCTATACGTTACGTAAAACGTTTACGTTTCGCACTTTGAATCCTTTTTGCATAAATGTAAACCATTCTTCCTATCTACACTCAACCAAATACCCACAATTATACCCAATACTCAAAAATTTTATAATTCTTACACATAAACTCCACCCAAACCGTCCCTATGTATATATGGTATGTGTTTAATTACACATACCTTTGACCCCTAAAACCGGACTTAAATGACTAAAAACGTACCAAAAATACATTAAATACTTATATGTGTAAGTTTTGTTAGTCCTATCAACAGGATCTTAATGAGCCTACAAACGACTTAAGTTTCTCTGAATAAATCCAAAGTAACTACGAGAGTACAATCACCGTGAAATACAAATATAGTACAGCGAATACAAAAAACTATATCCAGATGAACACAGAACAAAATGCTAAACTTGCTATTAAACTATTCCTATTATGATTGTGAATGATCAATCAACACATAAATCAAATACAATACTAGTCTAAGCTAATCGTTCCTTTTATAAGATTACAAATAAGAAACCCTATAGCGTTAAGAGATAATGCTTATCTCAGTCCAAGAATAAACCTAAGTGATAACTATTACAACCAACTTAACTATTTGAATAACAGTATTAACTTTTAATACTTGCCAGCCTAAGTTTTAAAGCGGCAGACTTAACTTGCTCTACCAAGAACTTAACTTTATATAATTAACATTACTAACTATCCTTATCAGTACTAACTAATAACTAACAACTTAACTTTAATACTAACATACACTAAGACTCCGTTTACAATATTTTCCTAACAATGCCTCACCCTAACTTGATCTTCATGCAGTGAACTTCAAAGTTCCTTCAGAATAATTACATGATCTTTAAAACCACTTAAGCATCATTCTTGGGCTTTTTTAGAGGATTGTCTTAAAAAACTTCTGTCTTCGAAAAAAAAAATAAAACAGGTTTTCCCCCCCCTTTTTTTATTTTTTTTTTAAATTGTTTTCCCCTTCAAATCTTGACAGCAATCTAGTCAAAAACTCCTATGTATCAGCAACCTTAACAATTTTTGTACATCAAAACCACATTTCAGTCTATCTCATCACTTCCAGGTGTGTTTAACTCCTTGAGAGGTGAATTATTGAAAAAGTAAATGGATTTGATGTCTACTTTATAACCCAGTTGCCTTTAACATCACGGAGTAGTCCAGTTACTTTGGCCACCAGAAAGGTGTATGTCCATGGTCAACTGAAAACCATTATAACAACTCTCAGTAACTTGCACCACACATTGGTGGACTTGAATACCATATGTTTTTTGGTCAAAAACCATTACACAGCCATCAACGGAATTTGATATGCATTTACCTGTAACCGTTTGCTCATGGCTAGTCATGTTTGCATAGTATAAATACAATGGTGCATAGTACAACAAAACCCATAGACAATTTTTGTAGAATTGTTCAAAACCAAAGAATGATATAGATTAGTACAATCATCATTAACAAGCAGCCTCGTTGCTCTTGACTAGTTAGGTTTTATTTATGTTCTGTAGATAAACAATGGTGAACCCAAAAAGACCCTTTTGTTGTGTGGTGTGTTAGCCATACAACTCAAACGCTAATATCTGCATCCTCACTTGAGTAATTTGCACCACAGCATCATACATTAGAATCTTCAAATTCGTATCTCATTGTTGTCGTCACAAACGTGATCATGCTATCAAAGGCATAGAATTTCTTTCTGCATTTCTAGCTTCCAATTCCTGCATTTATAAAGTACTTCCTTTGTCAGAGGATATTAGCTTCCACAATCAAATGAAAAACAAGGTCGTACTTGTCATGATAGTATGTACTCCTCTAGGAGAGCTATGTAGTATTCTCATTGATAAGCTTCCAATCAATTGCTGTTAATCCCAAAATCAGCCGTATCACACTGCAATTAAAAACATAATCAATTTCAGGATTCTCCCCAAAGCATCCTGTCAAATCCTTCAGGAAGCCTATCCATTATATTCTTCCATGACTAGCTCCTAAATAACTTTCAAATCTCTTCCGTCCAAAATCGATAAAACTCCCATAAGGAGCGAAAGAATCTCTGATTGACCAATACCTTGTTACCTTATTCGAGATAAATATCTGCAACAGGGTTTGGTTTGTTCATGTTGAGGTTTAGTTGTAAGGAAAAAAAGATGCCATTCAATAATGGGATATGATGATCAGACTCTCACATCAATCACTTTGTCCTCACTCACACAGAGTATATCAAGCAGTATCTTCAAATCATCATCTTCTCTTGTGAGACTAGAGCCATGCTTTCTCCTTTTTGCTTTTAACTTCCTCCTTGTGCCTAACTTCCTTTTCTTTGCTCCTTCTTCCTCTTGAACTTCCTCATGAACAGATTCATTCTTCTTTTCTTCCTCTTTATCAGCATCTTTCTCATTCATCTTTTGATTGCTCTTTCATCTTCTTCAATCCAATAGCCCAAAAGTCTGATTCTTGCTTCTGTATCTCTCATACAAGACTTGAATCCCTCAAAAGATTTAACTTTAACTCAGCTGGCTTCTTATTGGCAAACATTTTCAGATAAGTAGATCATCTGAATTTCTGAGCTGAAGATATTGTTGGTGGCTTGTTTCTAAGAGAATAGCACTCCTTTGTTCTGCAAGAAACTTGCCCTTTGGGCAGCAAATATCGCGTCCATGTAAGAACTTTGCTCTTTCCTCAATTAGAATATTGCTCCCTTTCTTCCTTGTTGAATCTTTTTCAGCAAAATCAGATCTGCATTTAATCATTGACTTGAATGTAGTCAAATTCAGTTGCGCAAGTGCTTCTCTTGCAGCTTTCTTCCTCTTGCTCTACCAATCCTCTCTAAAGTGCATCAAGATCAATTGTCTTGTGTTCAACATCCATTTACAGCTGCACACTCTTCTTTAGCTTCCTATAAATCTGCTAACTCTTGAAGCTCTTTGATGTCTTCTCAATGCTTGAACTTCAGCTTGAAGGTCCTCTTCAGTCATTGGCTCCTTTCCTTTTTCTCCTCTGAACCCTTATCTGCAAATCACCATATAATACTTCAGCGAGCATTAACTTCATCCATATAACCTCAGCAGCATTAACTTCACAGTAATTACAACACGAGCTAAGGTGTACTAACAGGATTAAGTTCAGTCAGTAATACTTGAGCAGATTAACTTGAGCTGAATCAAGGTCTTCAAAATGAAGAATTTTGGTAGAGTTTTTGTAAGACTTGATTTCTTTGTAAATCTTGCTACCAAAGGTGCTTGTGATCCCTTAAACCCTTACTGAAGCTACATTGTTAAGATCTGTGCAGCCTCTAAGTAGGAAGGACTTAATTGTTCTTTCTTTCTGTGCAGCCTCTAAAGTGGAAGGACTTATTTGTTCTTCTTGAGCCTCCCCTGAACCCTTGCTCTTTTCAGGAGTAACAAAGGATCCTCTGCATCCTTAGTTTCTTTACTTTTCCTCTTCTTCCTCAACTTGTTTTCTAGCTTTTTGACTTTCTCTATCAGCTGCAAGATTGCTGTTCCAAGAGTCTGCTTAGTTTCACTCAGTTCCTTTTCCAAAGATTTTACTCTTGACTCCAGCCTAGGTACAATATCCATCAGGTTCCTAAGTTGCTCACTTTCTTCACTAGATATAGATGCTTGAATCTCAGGTTCATGTGAAGGTGGTGGAGACATGTGATAAGAAGGTTCAAATGATGGACCTTCTGTATCATGAAATGAAGGTGATGGTATTTGAGGAGATGGTGGCGGAGTTGGTTGAATGTCAGGAATGCTAGAGACTGGTGGAGTGAAGTTGTTTTTGTACAGGTTGATTTAGTGTTATAGAATTTGGTTTTTACACTTGATGGTTGAGGATTTGGTTGTACAGAGTAGTTACAATGGGAGTGGTTTGTTAATTTGTACATGAGATGATGAGGTAGCTGGTACAGACTGAGATGGTGTTGGACAACACTTGGATGAGGTTGACCAGCATCAATGGTGTAGCATACAGGCAACAATGGTCTAGTGTATCCCTTGAAACCTCGTTTCCATATTTCCAAAAAAATCTTTTGGTTAATGATACAGGTACAAAAGGTTTTTGTTTCAGTTTGAACATTCAAAATCATTGAAGAAAACGGGGGTACATTAAAAACCATGATTTTGCTTTTTCAATTTGAGATCTCCATCAAAGATAGATTTTGAAAAGTTAAAGTCTCTTCAGTGGAAAGACAGATCAAAGCAAATGGCGATGTTGCTACCAAACAGATCCCATCCTCCCTTTTGGAGCTTTAGACATGAAAGAATGTGATGGATTAAGAATCTCCATTGGGGTGTAAAGTGCTTTTTCCAAAATGTAAAAGTTCTGTCATTGTTACATACCCAATAGTTTGCAATCCTTCAAAAAGTCTCTCATTTTGCAAATATGTTATCCCTGAAGCATCTGCTAATTGAGCTCCCTCTAACAGACTCTTCAGCAATTGTATGTTTCAATGGTATACTATTGTGCATTAAGTTGTTGAAGTCCATCTGCAAGTGTTCTAGCAGTTGCAGGCGGCCAAAACTGCTTGATAAAGGGAAATCGAAGATAGAGTGGATGTGGCGTGAGAGCATACCTCAATTTTGATTCTTCTGAGGAAATCCACTAACTCCGTGTACCCAGTACACTCAGTTGGTTTTGATGTAATAACCCACTTGGTTGTGCTATCGCAATACTTGAGTTTGCGCCATGTAAAACACTTGGTGAAATTAATTTGAATCTTAAAAATAAGTACTGGTGTTGTGACGTTTGACATATTAAGGTCTGTAGTGGAAAAATGTTAACGATTGCATTTTGAAAAATAATAGGGTAAATAGTGATAAGGATAAAGAGAAATTACTTTTATCCCTAATAGAGAAGTACTCTTCAGCGTTTTTAGGCGGCTAAAATATCTTCAACTGTTAATTATAAATAAAATAAGATAATTTTATTTCAAACAGTATTAAGTGAAAGCTACCAGACTTAAATCTTGTACTACCAGACTTAAAATAGTCAACCAGTATTAATAGTAACTCATCAGACTTAACATACTTTCAACCAGTTTTAATAAAATTTACAGCAAGTAGACCACAACATCATTACTTACAATCAAATTGCATCCAATTAGCAAGTGACACCTGGCATTTTCTTTTCCATGCCCAAGTTGATCTTGCATCACTCTTTTCAACACCAAGTAGTACCTGCAAAGTTAGTCTGAACAAAACAAACAATTCTAATCTAACTTATACTAAGCAGAATTAACCTAAGTTAACTACCAGACTTAATACTCAACTACCAGTACTAAGTGATTACCAGTTTTAACTTTTACACTAGCAGACTTAATACTATGCTACCAGAATTAAGTTACTATGTTACCAGAACTAACCCTAAATTATACTACCAGAATTAATTCTAACTAATACTACCAGGATTAATTTTAAACGTGTATCCTTTTGAAGAATCAACAGTTTTCATATCAAAAGTATACATGTTGTGTTGCCTAGGAACTTTAAGAAGAACCTGATTTTCATCAGGCATCTTGAAGTCAGAGGACACCACAAAACACTCTTTTTCAGTAAAAAGTACGTTTAGCTTTTTATCACATATCTGAGATATGGAGAATAAGTTAAAATGTCCAAGTTCTTTCACAAAAAGCCACATCATCAAAAACTAAATTTCCTATAATAGTCCCTTTTACCACTGATACTTCCATTACTTCCGCCAAAAGTAACAATCCACTTTAAGAGTTCTTGAATAATCTTCAAGATGGGCCCGTTTTACCATTCATGTGCCCAGAACACCACTAATCAAAAATACCTCTATGCTCCATATGCTTCAGTGGATGATCCTGCACATACAAAATGAGATTAGTTTCTCTTTGGGACCCATGCCTTCACAGGCTTGGGTCTGCCTTGTGGACCTTGAGAAACATGAATATTTGAATCAGGGGTTGGTCCACTATTGATATTGGAGTGTAGTGTTGTTTTTCTCCAAACACAACCTGCTGAGGTCTTAACAGCAGTGCCCATTTTACCCTTAACAGCATATTTATTTGACTTGTGTGCTGTTGTCCTTGAAAAGGGTCTATTTATAGGTGAATTTTGTTTTGAAAAACATTTCTTTGGACTTTTAATATTCACCTGTGAAGTCTGGTTTGATAATACTGGTCTATTTACTCTGGCAGCATTAACAGTCACCCTACCAGAATTAACATTTTGATTGCCAGTATTAACTCTAGAACCACCAGACTTATTTTTAGTACCAGAATTAACATACATGCTACCAGAATTAACATGTTGCTTGCCAGTATTAAAACTAGAAGTAAACTCAGACTTAATATGAGGCCGAGAACTACCATGCAACCTAACCAGAACTAACATCTTCTTGCCATATTAACATTTACCCTACCGAGTATTAATATTTCTGTCTTTCAGTAACTAAAATTGAGGCTAATGTTATTTAGTTGTACAGTCTGGGAGTGAAATTGATTTGCTTTATTCACCCTGTTTTAGTGTTAGTCAGCTTTTTGGTTTGTGGGGGGCTTGCCCCCCTTTAAACAATTTTTTTTTTTTTTTTTTGGCTTGAATTACCCCTGTGCTCTTAAAAGCAGCTTCCCTTGCCATCTTTTTCTCATAATAGTCACAATCCTTAATCAAGTGACTAAGACTTCCACACACATAACATGATTTTCTTTCAAAAGAATAGCCTGCACCTAATTCCCTTTCCATTCTTTGATTCCATTTTTGTCTATGAGTTGAAGGAATAGGTGGAAGGGACCTGGTGTTCTAATTGGTTGCCTAGGAGTATTTTTACATGCTGTGCACAAACTAGGTCAACAGTTTTTTTGTAGGTTCAGGGCACTTGGGTGAGGTGTCGCGGGAGTGTGGTGGTAGTTGACTAGTAGGGTTAGAGTCTGCGATCTCAAGTAGACGTGGTTAAGACGAGATAGGTGCGTAGGGGTATGTTGTGGCCATGGACAGGAAGGTCAGTATATAGGTCCTTGAGTTTCCCCCATCGCCGGTGTCATTGATTGACAAGATGAGTAAAGCAGTGGAATTTGCATCTAAACACAGTTCCCCAAGCTCCCTATCACTGTCGAGAGATGGACAGATGGAGAAAGCAATGGAACTTGCAATAGACACTGTAGACTAAGGAGATTTTAGGTTGAGGTCCCATGTTTGCCATACTCATACAAAGAATCATCTATGTCCTCCTGTTCCTAGGGGTATAATCACCACTATAAGGATGAAGGGACACATTGTACTCAACCTGTGTTGAATCTGCTGTATAGTGGGATTATGATTATTCCTGCAGCTGCTTTCTCTAAAAGCCAAAAATACCTTCTACTTATTTCTTCCTCATAATGATCCTAGGGACCTCAGCATTTGATTTGATGCCATACCCTAAACCCATCTTTAAACTTTTTTGAGCTCATCCACAATCGCGCTAGCTTTCCAAAGGGATTTTTTAAGAAAACAAACCAAGAGATCAACAATTTGTTTATGTGTAAAACCTCTTAGCTTTACAGCTTCATTTCCTATTCTACTATACTATTTTCAGCTTTCATCTTTTCAAATTTGATTTAGCCTGAAAATTTAATTTTTCATTTAAGTGATGATTGCTGTTTTGAGTTGGGAGGCTTTTAAAGGCTGAGATTCATAATTTCTTAACAGCTAGCTTATTGGCAACTAAGGCAGCTTCATATGGTTCACCAAATTCAATAGCAATTCCATCTATTTTAGCGTTAAGAGCATTAAATTGAATCTAAACCAATTTTGAGCACATTGATACCTCATTAATTCACAGTGTAAGCATTAGAGCATGATTGAGTTCTTCATCTGTAGTCTGCTCTACCCAAATGAAATTATGACCATCATCCAATGGTCATCAGGCTTGCCTTTCAGTTCTGATTGGCTGAATCTGAACCTCTACTTGCTCACTGCTGCTGTCCATCTTTTGTACCTTTAAACTTGCACTCCCTAGCAAAATGCCCAGTATTGTGGCAATTGAAACACTCAACTTTTCTCTTATCGAATGCCACATGCATTTTTCCATCCACTCTTGGCCTTCTACCTGTCTTCTTGTAGAACTTCTTAATCTTTATGGCAGTCATAGCAATCTGCCAATTGATATCCATCTCTTCCAAATCTAGATCATCAATTTGATCTAGGTCTTCATGTATCAAATCCACATCATCAGCATTTGTGGCTAGAAAAGAATGGATACCTTTCATCAGACAAGACCAGGAGTAGCAGTTGGTGTTGCTATTGGAAAAAAGAAGGTGGTAATAATAACATAACTTCCTGAGACTAGGCTTGCTGTGCTTGCTTGAAGAAGCTTTGGCTTGAGAAATAAAAGCCACATTATCAGATGCCAGGGAAGAAGATGATGTCTTTTGGATGTCTTGTTCAAATACACTCAGATTATTGTATAAATCATCTATTGACAGTGTGTCAATATTCTTCTTCGTTCTCATTGTCATAGCTAAACTGTCCCACGCAGGAGGAAGGGACCTCAAGAAGCTTAATGATTTTGCATCTTCTCAGACACACTAAGCACCAAGGCATCCACTGTGAATAAATGTTTTTTGAAAACCCTATCATAACTTTTCTCACAACTTTCCTTAGAAGAGATAGTAAATGCCTCAAACTGTTGTTTCAAAACAGCTTTTTGCATTTTCTTAGAGTTAGCATTTCCACCAAACCTTGTTTTGATAGCTGCCCAGATCTCTTTGGCATCATCCATGCCATGAAAACGTCTGAGATGATCTTTTGGAACAGCCATTAGCAACAGAGTTCTCGCTTTCCTTTCTTTTTCATCAGCAACCTGTTCTTCCTGTGTGGTTGGAGGAAGAACCCTGTAAACACCATCTTTTCCTTTGGTGACTCTCTTCTTTGAGTTCCCATTTTGAATCACTTTCCAGACCTCATTATCTATATACTCAAGATAATGTTCCATCTCCATTGCCCACGTATCATAATCATCTTTTTGAAGAACAGGCAGTTTGATGTTTGAAAGTGGTATTGGTGGTGATAATTTGGTGGTGTTTAGCAGGAGCTATCTCCTTCCCAGGGTTTCCTCCGCCAAAAGGATTGACGTCCTCTGACCCATCGTCCCAGACGTTGGACTCAGTTTCTGCCTCTTCTGCCAGCAAGTCCTGCTGTAACTGCGAGAACTTGAGTTTTTAAATCCGCTTCTTGAGGCTTGCGATCTTCACGTCACGTGGATCTAGTTCATTGCCTCGTCCGGAGAATCTATGTAGGTCCTTATTAACAGGATCTCAATGAGCCTTAAACGACTTATAGTCCTTTAGATAAATCTAAAGAAGCTATGAGAGACGATTACCGAGAATACAAATATTGACGCGGAATATCAATATCTATACCAAGATGAACACAAGAACGATATACTAAAAATACTATTACTATTACTATTTGATTGTGAATGCTCAATCAACTGATATAATTACAATACTATTCTACGTTCCTTTTATAAGATTAAGGAACCCTAAACGCGTTAAGAGATAATGCTTATCTCTTCCTAGAATAACGCAAATTCAGTTGCCAGTGCCTCTCTTGCAGCTTCTTCCTCTTGCTCTACCAATCTTCTAGCCAGAAGTGCAAAGTGCCATTCAAGATCAAATTTGGTTTCTTTTGTGTTTCAGGCAATCCCATTTTGAGCTTGCACTCTTTTTTTGCTCCTCTAAATTAGCTAAACTCTTGAAAGCTCTTTTTTGGGTGTCCTTTTGTTGCTTGAATAAACTTTAAGGTTGATGGTCTCTTTCAGTCAAATGGGCTCCTTTCCTTTTCTCCTTTGAAAAAAAACCCCTTTCATGGCATCCCACCCAGTATTAAAAAACTCAGAGGGGCATTTTTTATCTTCAACCAGTATTATTTTTGGGGAGCCTTGGAAAAGATGTTACTATTAAGGGGATTAGTTCAGCGTATTAAAACTTGGGGGAGCATAGTATTATTGTGCTGGAATCTGGTTTTTTCATTAATGGAAGGGAATTTTGGTAGGGGGGTTTTTTTGTAGGGACCTTTGGATTTTTTTTTTTTTGTTTAAAAAAATCTTTGGCTACCCCAAGAGGTGCTTTGTGATCCATTATAATAAAACCTTCTGGAAAAAAGCTTACATTTTGTTAAGATCTGTGGCCAGGCCTCCAAAGTGTAAGGTGGTTGGGGACTATTTTTGTTTCTGTTTGGAGCCTCACCTGAAACTTTTGGCTTCTTTTTCAGGAGTAAAAAACATAAAATTATTTTTCCTTGGATAATTGGTATTTCTTAAATAAGGAAATTTTTGGTCTTGGTCCCTCTGCATCACCTTATCTGCATCCTTAGCTTCTTTACTTTTCCTCTTCTTCCTCAACTTGTCTTCAAGCTTTTTAACCTTCTCATTCAGCTTGAAGATTTCTGTACCAAGTGACTGCTTAGTTTCACTCAGTTCCTTTTCCAAAGATTTTACTCTTGACTCCAGCCTAGGTACAATATCCATTAGGTTCCTAAGTTGCTCACTTTCTTCACTAGATCTTAATGCTTGAAGCTCAGGTTCATGTGAAGGTGGTGGAGACATATGATAAGAAGTTTCAAATGATGGACCTTCTGTATCATGATATGAAGGTGATGGTATTTGAGGAGATGGTGGAAGAGTTGGTTGAATGTCAGGAATGGTAGAGACTGGTGGAGGTGATGTTGTTTGTACAGGTTGAGTTGGAGGTGTTATAGATGTTGGTTGTACACTTGATGGTTGAGGAGGTGGTTGTACAGAGTGAGTTACAGTGGGAGGTGGTTGTGTTATTTGTACATGAGATGATGAGGTAGCTGGTACAGACTGAGATGGTGTTGGATCAGCACTTGGTTGAGGTTGACCTGCATCAATGGTTAGCATAACAGGCAACAATGGTCTATGTATCCCTTGAAAACCTCTTTTCATATTTCCAAAAATCTTTTTGGTTAATGATACAGGGACAAAAAGGTTTTTGTTTTCAGTTTGAACATTCAAAATCATTTGAAGAAAACGGGGGTACATTAAAAACTTTGATTTGCTTTTCAAATTTGAGATCATTCCATCAAAGATAAGTTTTGAAAAGTTAAAGTCTCTTCCAGTGGAAAGACAGATCAAAGCAATGGCGATGTTGCTACCAAACTGATCCCATCCTCCACTTTTGGAGCTTAGACAGTGAAGAATGTGATGGATTAAGAATCTCCATTGGGGTGTAAAGTGACTTTTCCAAAATGTAAAAGTTCTGTCATTTACATACCCAATATTTTGCAATCCTTCAAAAATCTCTTCATTTTGCAACATATGTATCCCTGAAGCATCTGCTAATTGGAGCTGCCTCCTAACAGACTCTTCAGTAATTGTATGTTCAATGGTATCTATTGTTGCATTAAGTTGTTGAGTCCCATCTGCAAGTGTTCTAGCAGTTGCAGTCTGCCAAAACTGCTTGACAAGAGAATCGTAGATAGGTGGATTGTGAGTGAGAGCATACCTCAATTTTGATCTTCTGAGGAAATCCACTATCTCTGTGTACCCAGCACTCTCAGTGGGTTTGAGTAAGAAACCCACTTGGTTGTGCTTATCGCAATACTTGAGTTGCGCCATTGAAACACTTGGTGAAAATATTTGAATCTTTAAAAAAAATTAGTACTGGTGATGTGACGTTTGACAGATTAGGTCTGTTAGAGAGAGTAATTTTGAGCGATTGCTTTTAGAA
>BQNB010009223.1:0-87402 GCA_026074375.1 Tanacetum coccineum
AGGTGATCTCATCCAAACACCCCTTTAAGCTTAATGTACCTTAGGAAAAAACCTGAATTGAAGCAATGTAGATTTGGAAACTAAGTTTACCAATCATATCTTATTTTCAAAGGTCATAATTATTGAATCACATGCAAGCTATGATCATAACCCTTTTCAAGTTACCTATGCTAAAAGCTCTTATTTTCAAGCTACCTCTGATGAAAGCTCTAATCATAACTCTTTTCAAATTACCTCTAATGAAAGTTCTGATCATAACCCTTTTCAAGTTACCTCTGATGAAAGCTCTGGTCATACCGCTTTTCAAGTTAGCACTGATGATACCTTAAAGTCAAGCTCTGAGGATACTTGTAGCTCTGATTCTACTTGGGAACAAAAAAAGCTTCTAAAGGTAAACCAGGGTCTAGATCTACCTAAGCCCAAAAAAATCTTTTGATGGTAAACAAGGGTCAAGCTTTGCAAAAGCAAAAAAAGATACTATTCCATTAGAGATTTTACAGTGGTATGATGATTTAAGTTCAGATGAGCAGAGGACTGTTTATAAAGGTATACTAGAGACAAGCTCTAGAAATGCAGCAATCACCAAACCTGAAAAACCTAAATCAAGGTCAAAACATCTTGCACCCACAACACCTAGAACAGGGTCAACCTCTATAACTCTTCTTGTTCCAAAAAAAAGGTCACCTCCGGTGATTAATTGCGCTTTGGGCCTTATAGCTGTTAAAACTTGGCAACAAATTCTGAATAAGGAATTTGGAATTAAAAAGGACAAAGAAGATGTTGGATGAAGTTCAGATGTAAGGAGGAATGGTAAAAGGAAGATGTTGTAGGAAATTTAGTTTGTGTTTGTGAAGCTTGTGCGGGTGTTTGTGAAGATGGTGTATGTTCATCTTTTGTTTATTAAAAATTCATGTACCTTTAACATTGTTGTTTTGGTCTTGGTATATTTAACTTTGCTTCTGTATAGGTTGCCAACAACACTGCTGGATGGGTTTCTATCCTAATCTTTTGGATGTTTAACTTTATTATGGTTAGTATAACTTAACTGTTTATGCATTCTGCATATGGTGCTTCTACTAGTATGTGGTCGGAATGACTTTTTAAAGTCAAACTGCATCATAATTTGTGTTCGCATCCTAAACCAGTTTGACTTGTGTACACCCATGTTGACTAGTAAAAGTCAAACTTATAAATATATTACTTGAACAATCAAAAGCCTAGAATGCTAACTAAACTAAATCAGCCTTTGGACAGACCCAAAAGACCTAACGTAGTCAATCTAATAGCAAATTCAAACAAATATTACACAAAGACAACTAATCACACCCTTGCAAAAGACGGAATGAACTCATAAACGTTATGTTCAGCTTTAAAATGCTGAAGGAGCTCATCATCATCATCATGGTTATCATTGATAGCAGTGTCTTGCAAAACCTCTAGAAGTTTTACAATCCTTCTATGCAGTGTACCTAATCGTTGTAGTGTAGTATAGGTTAGACTCGGAGGATTTATCGTTCTCTAGAAGAATAGTTTGGGTAGGCTCGAATCGTATGTTTACTAAGGTCTAAAGATGAGGGGTGATTATTTTTGTATTTTTATATTTTTTTTAGAAAGCAAATAAATCTCGGGTTTGAAGAGGGGTTGATTAAACTACTAATTAAACTACTCCTAAATTATGCAGAAAAGTAAAATGATGAAAAACTCGTATGGTTAAACAAATGTGTTCACCTAATCATGCACTACTCCCTAGTCGTTCTCTCTAATTTTATCGCTTGTCACCCTCGTTAGTGTAATGTGTAAGTATTCCCTTAATTCGGCAGCGGGTTGGTCAAGTCCGCTATCTACGTGACAACCTAGATGGTGGTTACTTCTAGACACCGCTCACGTCTAATAGTAAATTCAGGCGCAATAAATACTTAACTAGGAATCCACCCTTACGGCAAACTAGATGTGAAGATCTAGAATATGGGTATCCTCTAAACCTAATCGCGTTTCCCTAGATGTCTATGCTATAATATGAAGATCAAATAACTAGTTTTTTAAAGCCTAACGCGCACACCACTAACAAGAAGCAATAATAAAAGAGATAATAAACTATGTTTCATGCAATCATAAGCAAACACAATTTAAATTTAGCCAAGCATGTTAATTAAAAGCAAAGAATGATTAATCAAACAACACATAGACATATTGAATGATTAAAAAGGATAAAAAAAACTTCACTTCAATTGAACATGAAGTTACAATGAGTATCTAAGGGTTTAAAAACCCTAAAAAACGACCAATATCTCTGCTACAAAGTTATCCCACGAATTATCTATGTTTTTTCACACAAATATGAAAAATAAAGGGTTTTATATATAGACTTTGGGTCCTGACGGAGTCACTATGGTTTCCTGACGTCGTCAGCCCATCGAATGTTCTATGGGATTCTTCTTGTCGGCTATCGTGACGTCGTTGCATGTCGTGGTGACGCCGTCGCCATTCACCTCTGACGGTGTCAGATGGAAATCCTGACGCCGTCTCCACGTTCTGTAAAGCCATAAACTTGATCAAAAACTTGTAGAGTTGCATTCTTGTCTCGTTTCTTCCCAAATCAAGCCTAAGTCATGTGCTTTTCTTCCAAATGCTTCCCAAATGCTAAAATAACAAAAAGAAACTATTAAGTGCATTATTTGGGCATATTTGTATGATTCTTGGGGTTAAATAACCCCGAAAAAGTGAATAAAATGACACCTCAATAATCATCAAGTTGATTAGATCCATAATCATAGATCTCATGGAGAGTCTTTGATATTAGGTTGTATTGTACAACCTTTCCAGACAAGTTGATCATCAAAAAAGAATCCTCTTCCCTTTCTCCTAAAATAATGCTCCAAACAGTGGACTGAATCAACCATCCTTCAGGAAGTGGAGTCATAAAGTCATCAGTATCAACACGGTACCTAACCGACCAAACCGAACACCCTTTCATCATCTCGTAGATTGTAAACCCGCTAGAGCCAATATCATCTCTACAAACAAGAAGCAAACACCCATGTGACTCAAACAATTTCCCTTCCATATGCAACAAGTGAGGTATTTGTATAAGTATTAGCATTAGATCCATATAGCCATAAGACTCAAGGAAGTTCATTCCCCGTTGAGGGATTTGTATGGTTGTTATAATTGGATGCTCATGGTCTTCAATATTTAATCTATAATGCGTAAGCTGCATATTCTCAGTTTTTAGCCAATGTAAGGCATCATTCCAATAGATTGAACTATCAAAATGATCAAAACTGAAGTAGTTAAAAAGGTCCTTCCACAGGCTCTAATTGCTTGTCTCTAAAGAATAAATTTGTATATCAATGTCACAAGATGTGCGTCCAGCATCCACCAATTTGTAGTGTAGTGATTTTGTAGGATCAAAGGCCATTCTTAATCCAGTACTTTTATAATAAGGCGAATTATCAAGCGAGCAATCTGGATGCAGAAGCCTTTTAAACTGATTATTGGATGGATTCGATACGTAATCAAAAATAGGCATCCCCGAACCAGAACACATAAGAAAACCATTGCAAGGCTGCAATATCTTAACATTATCAGCTTCCTTAGTGGAGCCAAGAGTGAAGGAGTTATCCATAAAGGATTTTTTGACTGAAGTATGGAATCTAACGACACAAAATCACATTCAAACAAAGATCTAATGTGATTAACAAAAAGACCAACAAGTGGATCAACTTTAGTGATTTAGCTGCAGTTAAGGGTGAAAACTAGGGATGTAAGAATTCTTAGCCATTGTTTTGATACGGTTGTAAACAGATGAATACAGAGAATAGGTAATCGTAGAGTATCTCCGGGTCGTTATGTCCCAACGAGGCTTGAATGGAAAATCGAATTACGGATTGATGATTGATGATTGAATGACAAAGATTTGGATATGATTAGGCACTAAACCTAATAAGCAAATGCATACAAAGATAAGCAAGGAAAATAAGCTAGAATAAGCATAAAAGCTAGAAATAGTAAAAGCACTTAAAACTTTTACTCTAAGACACAAATAAGCTCAAACAAACTTAAGACAAATCAAATAGCTAGCTAAACTCTAAATAAGCAAATCAAAGCTATTAAGCTAAAATAAAGCATAGGAATTCAGCTAGTACTAGCAACAACACTAACAATATTAACAATCAGTACTAACTTGGAGTTAGTACTGTAGCTTAAAGTTAGTACTGCTAGCTTAACAAAACACAATGAAACAAGAAATAAGCCAAATAAGCTAAAACAGATATTTAAACTACCCTAATAGCTCTCAGGGACATAAGTATAAGTAACTCGAATAACTAGAATGGCAAAAAAAGTAAAAAAGCTAACAAACTGATACACTATTGAAAGAAAATAGCTTTAATAGCTTACTCTTAAAAACAGTAAAGGAAAATGGTTTAATCTACTCTAAAAAGCTAATGAAATCTTAAATAAGCCGAAATAATAAGCTGATAAGCTAAAATGAACCACCAGTACTAACAGTTTTAACTAACAGTACTAACTTGGAGTTGTTAACTGCTAGCTTTAAGTTAGTACGGATAGCTTTAAAAGTTCCAAAAGTGAACTAGCGGTACTAACTATGGGTTAGTACTGCTAGTTGAAAATACCCCTTAAAGTTTTCAAAAATCATTTTTCTTTTTATTTTAAGCTGATTTGATCCTAATTTATTAAAAACAGATTATCTAATAACAAAATAAGACACTTATAATCAAGAATAAGCACTTAAATAAGCTGAATTAGTCTAACAGTTTTAACAAATGAACTAACAGTACTAACTAAGAGATTTGTACAAATCACTTTTAAATAACAAACTTAGCAAATATAAGTTAAACAATCATAATAAAGTCTAAATAAGCAATATAGGTAACAAATAAGTACTATAAGCTTGTTCTGCTGTATATAAGAAATGTAAGACTAAGACGAGACTTACAAAACCCATGCTTCAAAACAGGACGCTAACCAAGAATCTTACAAGCTCCTAACATTGTATTAAAACAAGCTAGTAGTGTCCATAAGCCATACCAGAACTGGTTATCATTCCTTAAAATAAGCTGTGGTGTATTTTGAGAGTGATTTTTTTTGTGATTTTCTCTTAACTACTTAAACCTTTTAAATTTTACTTAATTAATGCTGCTTTATAAACAAGCTGTATTGAGAGCTTTTTGAACACAAAACAGCACAATTAAGAAACTTAATACTTGGAATTGTAAATTGACTTAAAACCTCAAATTTGCATTAAAACTTGAAAGTGTTACAAAGCTCGAAAAAATAAAGTTGCATAAAAATAAGCTGAAATTTAACTAACAACTAGATAAAAACTAAAAAACTAACTCCCGGTTAAAGTTTACAAAAGACTCTATTTATAGCCGAAGTCTTCTTCTTTGGGTCTTCCAACTGCTTCTTTGTGAGAGCAAAAACCAAGTGTGCTTGTTGTGTGAGGTGATTCTAAAACAAATCCCAGCCTTCAATTTCTTTTGTGCTTCTTTGGAGTCAATCACAGCCATCGAAAAGCTTAGAAAGGTGTGGGATTGTTGGGGGAGACAACCTGTGCAACTTATACAGCGATGGGGGGGGGGAAATAGTGGAGTGGTTGAAATGATTTATCTAGGGTGTTGAGTGTTTTGCAGGGAGAAGGTATGGGAAGACATCCCTAAGTTGTACCTGGGTTTTGTTGGGCGGGAAAGATGGAGTTTGGGAAGGTTGGCAGCTTTGGCCCCTCATCTCTTATAACCTTATTGCAAAACTTCGCCCGGTTTGCAATTTCGACCCTTGTCTTTTTCTTTTGTAATACAACTTGAGGTTTGGCAGTTTTAGTCCCTCAAGTTGTATTTTCTTCATGTGGCTGACTTTTGACTTTGACTGACTTTGGCTTCGGATTGACTTTGTCTTTTCCATCCCGTGCTTAGTTTGGTCGTTTTTGGCTTTCTTTTTGAATATCCGTTCCTGCACAATTCAAATGCAAAACATACAAATACAATGTATTTTTGGTACGTTTTTAGTCATTTAAGTCCGTTTTTAATGGAAAATGGTATGTGTAATTAAGCACATACCAAAATCCCCCATACTAAGGTATTGCCGTGCCCTCACGCAATGTTATGAAGTAAACACTTACGAAAACTAAGAATCTCAATCCCCCTCGACTAATAACCTCGAAAAGTAGCTAGGCGTTTGTCAAGGGGAACTAAAGAATCAATAGCTTTGACGAGTCCCGTTTTCACCAATTTTTTTATATGTACACTAACTATCCCTAATATTTTTGGATTTTCCTTTTTCTTTTCTTAACTACCTGTTTGACTTCCTTTATTTTATAAACACTGGGATCATAGAATGAGAAGCGTCCATAGAATAATCTACGGATGTCCGAATGGATAAATTCATCGTCCCTGATTTTTCACTAGATCCAAACCAAGCAATTAAACAAGATCATTTGTCAATATAAGTCTAAATGCTAAGCACTCATACTTATGACTTGTAAACTTTTAACTCCCAACATGGATATATGATTTAAATGTGTGTACTCATTTCAACTCAACCATAGATCAACTTATTTCCATAGTCGTAATTCAAGATGAATCAAGACTCAAAGCAACAACTTATTAGGACCTTGTAACTTGATTTTAAAGAACGAGATTTTAACTGTAGAACTTTTTGCAACATTTTCATCATTATAATCATAAGTTCTTAATGCTAGGAATGCGTTGCTTAGTTTGAACACCTACCTAGGCCTCGCTCCCTAGTAGGATATCACAACCAACGACCGATGTTCTTAGTTTGAAAACCCACCCCGTTGCTAGCGTAATGGGAAATCACAACAACACCTTCTTCCTAATATGGCTAAGGATAAGTGTCTTAGTTTGAACCCTCACCTAGACCTCGCTTCCTGGTGAGATATCACAACACACCAAATCCTTAGAAGTAAAGATGTCTTAGTTTGAACCCCCACCTCGTGGTTAGCGGAGTGGGATATCACGACACATCTTTTACTTGTTCCATATAATCAAATGTATGCTTCATTGGCAAAAATTTCAATATTCATGCATTTTTGCATTCATACTTCATTCATGCTTCTTTGGCATTTTATCTTTCGAATTATTAAGAACAGAAAAATCTCGTTTTAAAGAATCAAGTCACAACTTTGAAGCTTTTTCTAAAAACATCGATTGACTTAGTTGAATTGAATTGAGCACGTATGATTAGGTGGATTAGAAGCTAATGGGAGAAAAAGCCACAAGTTACTCATATAAGTTTTTGTTCAGCACATAAACTTATATTTAACTCTATCACTTCTTGTTCTTCACCTTATTAAAATTCGAAGCAATCGAATTCGTGAAAGCTTAGCCTACAAGTGGTAAGTTAGAAGCTAGCGCTATTATTAGGCTATTACAACGCCCGATCGAGTCAAAAATTATTTCTCTTACTACCTTAGGACAGTCAAAAATTGTGACAAAACACTTATTTATTTTTGAAAATTTTTATAATTTTTCATTTTTTTTTGTATTTTTTTTTTTTTTTTTTTTCTTTTTTTTTTTTTCTTGCCGCAAAAAATTTGGTGGTAAAGGGATTACGTGATAACAAGATGCAGGCAAAATTCAAATCGAAGCCCCCCCCATACTAGTACTAAACATTCGTACTCGATGTTTCAAAGGGGGTATACGTAAATCTAAGGCGTTTATGAAGTGTGCCAAAAGATAAAACGTTAGTCGATTAGATTTGGATACTGGATTCCCAAAATGAAGCTGAGGATGTGAAACTCTTGTGGAATACTGCAAGCACGAGAGTCTTCACAATCCGGGAAATCCTGGACATACAACACAAAGCACACAAAACATGGACAAAACACGGGTAATGGAAAATGAAAGCCTTCTCACACAAAAACACTTATTTATTACATACTACTGATAAGCATGGGGTGCCTCCCACGAAGCGCTTGTTTAGGGTCGCTATGCTTGACCCGTCCCCCGAATTTATTGGTCCATGGGGAACGTCTGGAGATCCGGGACAACCTCGGTTGGTATGTCCCCTCCAAAGTAGTGTTTTATACGATGACCATTCACTTTAAAGTTGGGCCCGGAGTTTTGAGATAACTCGACAGTGCCATAAGGAAAAACTTGGACAATGGTGAATGGTCCAGACCAACGGGATTTCAATTTGCCCGAGAAAATCTTCAGTCTAGAGTTGAAAAGGAGAACACGATCACCAACGTTGAAAACGCGGTTTTTGATCTTAGCATCGTGTATCCTCTTGGTTTTCTCTTTATAGATCAAAGAGTTTTCGTAGGCTTGATCACGAAGTTCATTTAGTTCATTCAGTTGAACTTTCCTGTGATCACCCGCAGTTTGAACATCAAAATTTGTATGCTTGAGGGCCCAGTAGGCTTTGTGCTCTAACTCGATCGGTAGATGACATGCCTTCCCGTACACTAGCTTATATGGAGTACACCCGATGGGTGTTTTGTAAGCTGTGCGGAAGGCCCATAAAGCATCATCTAACTTGTCCGACCAGGAGGCACGATTTTCTCCCACGGTTCTCTCAAGAATACGCTTTAAACCACGATTTGACACCTCAACTTGCCCACTTGTTTGTGGGTGATATGCGGTGGAGAGACGATGAGTGACTCCGTACTTAAGCATGACCTTTGTAAACTGGTCATTGCAAAAGTGTGTTCCGCGATCACTTATGATAGCTCGGGGTGCACCAAATCGAGAAAATAGAGTTTTCAAAAATTTGCAAACAACTCGGGCATCATTGGTGGGGAGCGCTTTTGCTTCAACCCATTTTGACAAGTAGTCAACAGCCACGAGTATGTACTTGTTCCCTCTTGAAGACGGGAACGGCCCCATAAAATCAATGCCCCAGATGTCAAAGATTTCGCAAACTTGGATGGAGTTTTGTGGCATCTCATCACGTTGCGTAATTTTTCCTTGACGTTGACAAATGTCACAACGGGTGACAAAGTCATGGGCATCCTTGTAGATGGTGGGCCAATAGAATCCTGAATCGAAGACCTTTCTTGCTGTGTAATTGGCACCATAGTGTCCCCCAGTAGGTCCACTGTGGCAAGCTTTGAGAATGTCTAAAGCTTCTTGCCCAGAAACACAACGTCTTATCACCTGATCAGCACAGATCTTAAACAGGAAGGGATCATCCCAGAAATAATGCTTGACATCCTTGAAGAATTTATTTTTTTGTTGGGATGTCATTCCCTTGATAACGAATTTCCCCGCATGGTAGTTTGCAAAATCTGCAAACCATGGGGTACTTTGATCTTGAAGAGCAACAGAACCAAGAGTTTCGAGAGGAAATGCTTCATTGATTTCTTTGTTCTCGAGTTTGTCTTGATGCGGATTTTCAAGTCTGGACAGATGATCGGCGGCGAGATTCTCAGCTCCTTTTTTGTCTCGAATTTCAATATCAAATTCTTGGAGCAATAGGATCCACCGCATGAGTCTTGCCTTAGCATCCTTCTTGGCAAAGAGATACTTGATGGCAGAATGGTCAGTATACACTATGCTTTTGGACATGACAAGATATGAACGGAATTTCTCAAAGGCATACACCACGGCAAGTAATTCTTTTTCGGTCGTAGTGTAATGAGTTTGAGCCTCGTTCATAGTCTTGCTAGCATAGTGTATAGGTTGAAAATGCTTGTTTTTTCTTTGCCCGAGGACTGCCCCAATTGCGAAGTCGCTAGCATCGCACATCAGTTCAAAGGGCAAGTCCCAGTCGGGAGCAATTAAGATCGGAGCCTCAGTCAATTTTCTTTTGAGTGTATTAAAGGAGTCGATACACTCTTCAGAGAAGAAAAATGGAGTCTCTTTTTCAAGCAAATGAGTCATAGGACGGGCAATTTTTAAGAAGTCCTGAATGAATCGTCGGTAAAAACCGGCGTGCCCAAGGAAACTACGGACACCTTTGACAGAAGTCGGATGAGGGAGTTTAGCTATTACTTCGACTTTAGCTCTATCAACCTCAAGTCCAGACTTAGAAATTTTATGTCCGAGAACAATGCCTTCCTTTACCATGAACGGTTAGTGTGATGAAGTTGCAATTTTTGCAATACTTCAACTTTTGCCTTAGTCAAGCCTCAATCCCAGACTTAGAAATCAAAATGGCCAAGCACTATGCCTTCCTTTACCGATAAGGTGGGCACTTTTCCCAATTTAAGCACAAGATTGGTGGTCTTCACACCTTGGATCATTTGTGTCAAATGGGAAAGGGCAAGGAGTTGCGGTTAAAGCGGATCATGGGCGGTAGAAACCGAGGGAAAGTCATCCGATGAAGGTGGACCTTCCATGGTTATTTATCAATCATAACTGAGAAGATGAGCAACCGACACACCGAGAGTGAGACGAGGCCATGATGCAGGTTGCATAACCCAAAAGCACTGCGACGATAGCAAATGTCCCGTAAGGGCAGGTGAAGGTAGTCTTCTCGGCATGATCCAATGGGTCGGATCGGGGATCTGAAATTAGGCTTGAGGAAGGTCCGTCCAAGAAAGCGAAAGAGTACTTCATATGCGTGGTCGATAATCTTACAAGCATCTCTGAGGTCCATGATTGTCTAAAGGTGTACATGTGTCTTTGACGAGTTGCAGGATGGCATTAGTGCGTGTTTTCGGTAATCGTGAGGAGCAAACTCCCATCCCGTAACCAACCTATTGGGGGTATTAGATTCGAGTGTGTGTACGAGGGATAACATTTTACACCACGTTTATGCCTCCCTTCTTAGGGATCACAATTAACCGGGGGTGCGAGAGTAACAGGGGACGTCAAAGATAGGTAAATTAACCCGGCTGATCAAAAGTTTTGATAACTTCTTTGCTTAAGTGAAGGCGCACGAGTGGGAACGTTGGTATATGTGATGGGGAAGTTAGGACGGTCGGGGGCGACTGAATGTCTACTTTGTGAAGTGACGCTTGGCACATGAGTTCCACACTACATAGTTTGGGCGGGATCTTCTCATTGCGCGTGAATACATCGAAGGAGAGTCTGTGTATACATGTCTAGTGGTGTGGGGGGGCAGGGGTAGCAGAGTGGGGGGGGGGGGGAGTGGTGTGGGCAGGTGCGTGCGGGACCCGCGGGGGGGTATAGGGATATCAAATCCGTCTAAGCTAGGCATGTGTTGTGTGACTTAAAGAACCGTTGATCAGGGCGGTTTTATCCTCATCTTTCAAGTTTTTTTAGCGATTATGACGGGTAAATTGTCATTCACCCTCCAAAAACGCAAAATCAAGATGGGAGGGTAATTCCTTTGAGTTCAAGGTCAGGAGGAACTTCACATGAAGAATTTAATCTTTTCAGCACATTAATTTCACAAACTGTTAGATGTAGGGAGAATAAGGGTCACTATGATCACCTTACCAATTCCTCAAGTTAAACAGTGTCCCTCCCCTCATAAACATATATGCCATTAACACCTGGTGGTATTGGAAAAACAATCATGTTTCAAGAAAATTCACCAATCTCTTCCATTAGATCAATCACTTCCTCCGAAGTAGTGAAAGACTGGGAGAGCCAGAATCGTACCAATAAGGTCCGAAGTAGAAGATGTGATTGCCACTTTTAGAAATTTCAAGTACTTCATGAACATATTTCTTCTCAAGCAATGTCAATAACAATCGAGCTCGG
The DNA here is from genome assembly GCA_026074375.1 of Tanacetum coccineum. NCBI lineage: Eukaryota > Viridiplantae > Streptophyta > Magnoliopsida > Asterales > Asteraceae > Tanacetum > Tanacetum coccineum. Next base: position 11,655 of record BQNB010009223.1, read on the forward strand.
TTTAACCGAATCAATGATATAGTAGGAGAAAATGTTCTTAAGTATCACCAAACTTTGAAGGTCACGGATTGGTCATCATGTCTAAAGGGTCATTTGTTCCACCCGTGAACGTCTATCAAGGCAAAGTGCCCGATCTCAAGAAAGGTCTTCCTCAGATTAGGGGAACCCGATGATCGGCATACGTAATCAACGACCACAAAATCGGCAGTAAAGAAGAACATTCCAATCATTTTCACGAAAACATCGCTCAGGTCGATGCCGGTGTGGAGTAGGAAATCGTTTTTTTTTCTCAAATAAGTGTCAGAGATTTTATATAGGAATTGCTATTATAACTAATTTTACTATTTTGCCCTATAACCAAAATTTGTATTATTTGCTCAATTTAATTTTTATAGTAAAAATGATTTTTTATCAATCAAAACTCGCTTTAATAACATGTAGGGCTAACGAACTGGACGAATACGAACGGAGTCTTGTTCATGTTTGTTTATTTAATTTTAACCGGACAAATAAACGGACACGAACGTTTGAACGGACGAATTTTCTTGTTCATGTTCGTTCATTAAGAAAATGAGTTGTTCATGTTCGTTTATGTTCGTTCATTTTTTTTAACGGCGGATTTTATATCGTTCATTTTTTTTGAACGGCGGATTTTATGTTCGTTCATTAAGAAACTAAACGAACATTAAACGAACTTAAACGATCAAACATAAATGAACGTAGAGAAAAAACATAAAATGTTATCAAATTATGCATAATATTATGTTTTATAAGTGTTGTTTTATTTAAACATATCAGAGTTAAAAGTATAGAATTAAAATATATGATATACGAACATAAACATATAAATGAAAATAAACGAACGTTAATAAAAGCCTAATCGGACGTTCACGAACATAAACGAACGAACGTGACTTGTGTTCATGTTCGTTCATTTAACTAAAGAACGATAATAATGGTTTCCGTTTTCGATCATATTAATAAATAAACGAACATGAACGAACTTTTTATCAAACGGTTCATGAAATGTTCACTGAACGTTCTGTTTGTTTACGACCCTAATAATATGTATCATAATGTAATATTTTTTGTTTGCGAACATTTTTTTTGAAACGGAGAAAGTACACATTGGTGCAAGAAAATACAATTGGATGTGACAACGATGCAAAAAAGTTAAAAAGTTCATTGATTGGTGTAAAAAAGTGCTATAAAGTGTCTACGAATGTTTTTGATCGATGTTGACAACACTTGAGTCGAGTATCATATCTTGTGTTTTCATGTACTTATGTAGTTAGTGTGTCCAGTCTCAAAGATCCTTTATCCCCCTTCCTCTTTATCCTCGTGATGAAGAGCCTTCATTTATCTTTTCAAAGGATCGTAAACGCGGGGGATATTAAAGGATTGTGTTAGATCAATTTTATGTCGTTTTCTGCCATATGTCTAATGCGTATGATGCTATGTTCTTAAGGAGTGAGTGAAGGTAATATCTCCACTTGAATTCACGTTTTGAAATGCTTTTTTCATGTTTCGGGCTAAGCTTTAACTTGAACCAAAGTAAGAAATGGGGAATTAATGGGAAAGTGCTCATGTCATCCAAGGCGGCTGCAAAGTAGATGTCTCCGTTCTTAATGTCCTTTCTACTATCTGGGACAAGTGGGAGGTTTCTAAACACGTGTTCAAGCAATGGCAGAGATAGTTTAAAAGTGAAGACTCGCTTTCCAAAAGGAAATCCAAAACTTTAATCTATTGGCGGTCCGTTTAACATGCGTTGAAATCGTTTTAGGAATTCTATTCCAGTCTTTTCACATGTCTAATTTCCAAAGTTCCTTCAAAGTTGCTTCATATCTTTGGAGTCTATTAGAAAATCATTTCTTAATGGCCATGATCGGTATAAAAAGCTTCTTGGTTAAATGGAACAATGTTTTGACCAGACAAAAAAGAGCGGGCTAGGCGTGTCAGCCTTATTTGCGTAAATAGGAGCTTGAATTAAGTGGTTTGGAGTTTCCTCGCAAAAATACTCTCTCTGACTAAAGTTATTGTGGCAATTCACGGGTGGGTGGTAAAATTCATTCGGACTGGACTTCTCGGGCAAATCATGTTGCTTCGGATTTTTTGAGGTGAAGTTCCGATCTCTCCAAAGAAAAGTGTATTTACGTTTTTGATTATCTGACTCAAAAGATGGGAAAACGGGAGTCCACCAAATTCTGGTTGGAGTCATTGCATACTAGGCATTTTTAAAGACATTTTTTCCAATTTACTACTCGCTTGAACTCCTCAAAAGATGTTACTAGTTTAGTTCCAAGATGGGCGACACGGAGTGTTGGTCCCGCTCCTTCCGTCGAATTCCAGAGGTGGGTTATCGATGCAAAAATCAATTCGACCAGCTTGGTAGAATTTGGTTCGTTCTGTCACTATCCGTGCCATTTCGGTGACAGATGAATTGAATCTGAGAGTACGGGTATAATTTTACGGTGCCTCTGCTCGTAGACATATCGATGATATATGCCTTCCGAATATTGGAAAAGAAACTAATAGGTAAAGTGGTCCCGATAAAAAATCACCTCTGCCTGTAAAATCAAGACCGATGCTTACCTACCCGTTCAACATTTCTCGTAGAGGTATTGACATTCAGGAATGCGAGTCCCAATTGTTGATAATGCTATTGAATCGACGTGACCAATAGTTCATTATAGGTGGGATTGGTTTCGGGACATTGCTAATAAGGTTTTGACTGGTGGAATTTGGATCACGCAAACTGAACTCATATGCAGAAGGAAGTCTTGGCTTGTTTCAATCGTATGCATTTCCAAACTCAAAAAGATGTTATCCGAAGGAGTTTGAGATTCCATTTGGTGGTACGTTTGGATCTATCGAAACAAGCTCCTATTGACAGAGAAAACCTTCGAAGTCGATGCTTATTGATAATGTCATTGCTAGTTCTTTTTATTGGTGTAAGTATAGATCTAAAGCCTCGTTCGGATGGAACGAATGGCTCAAAAACCCCTATATTATTGTTTTGTAATCTAGCTCCTTGCTAGTTTTTGTTTCTAATAAAATCGCCGTTCCAAAAAAAAAAATTCTGCTATATGTATAACCAAGTAACACCATTCCACACTTTTCTGTATCTATTCCTTTAACATCTTTCCATCCTCTTCCATAACCATCCACAACGGTGTTGATGTAGCGAGACGCTACAAGTAGGCAATTTAGTACGTATAAGATCTAAACAACTGAACAATATTCATACTCAACAAATAACAAAACTGATGCCAAGAAAAGATTAAAAAATACTAATAATACAGAAAAGACAAAAACAAAAACTTAACGTCATTTTCTTTTAGGTTAGAGGCACGTCGTGAAGTATGAAACCAACTTCATATCTTTGATAAATTGTTTACTCATTGTATGTACGAAGTACAACCATTGTGACAAGAGTTCATTGTTTTAATTTTTAACGAGTATGATGGTCTGGTATCAAGATCAAATCGTATTGCGTTTTTATTAGGGTTAATCGCTTAAAAATGTATTATACTTGTCACTTTTTGTCATTGTATGTAGACAACTATTTTTTTTGCCATTGTGTCGTTCAACTTTTAAATTCGTGCTATTGTGTGTATTTTGTGATCATTTTACCCTCACTTTTTTAAAATTTTGAAGGGTAAAATGGTCATTTTACATGCATAAATAGTCGCAGAATACACACAATAGCACGAATTCAAAAGTTGAGCGACACAATGGCAAAAAAATAGTTGTCTACATACAATAACAAAAAGTGACAAGCATAATACATTTTTAGACAAATAACCCTTTTTATTATTCAGATATCAAAAATGTTTCTTTTTACCTCCTAATCAGTAATTACATTTGAATGTTTATTTTTCCAAGTTGTTGAAGGCTGTTAGAAGTAAAAAAAAAATCTGAAAGTGGGAAGTGGGAACAGTCTAGAGGGGACTGATTATACCATGTATGTTATTATGTAGTTTGGGAGCTAAGTGCAAAGATGTTGGAAAATTAGTCTTGAATAGTGATGCAAATAAATCGGTTAAAACCGGTTTTCGGTTATTAGAAAACCGGTTTTAAAAAAACCGGTTTTTCTAATAACCGGTTTCGGTTTTATCGGTTTTTTTGAAATCGGTTTTTTTCGGTTATAAATGTTCGGAATCGGTTTTTATACCGGTTCGGTTCGGTTCGGTTTTTTTCGAAATTTAAAACTTCGAACATTTATTTAATAAACTTGTTAATTATCAAACATTTAATTAAACAATACACCGGAAACATACTAAACAAATACAATCATAAATTTTTATTTGCACCGGAAACATACTAAAAAATACAATCATAACTTTTATTTAAACAATACAATTATACAACTAAAAATATTTAAATACTAATACATTTCGAGCTTCGGCATGGCCATCACCCCAAAACAATTTTGTGTAATCAAGTAAGTCGAGCCTTGGCCATTCCCTCACCCGGTAAACTCAATCCCTTAAATCCTCCAAAAAATCTTCTACATCTACGTGTTCAATTTCTAAGTCTTCAAACTCACCTTCATCTAATTCGGTATTCGGAGGTGATATCCCTAATTCAACTTCTTCTCTTGCTATAGCATGCCCTAAAATCATCAAAAAACAAAAAAAAAAAAACAAAAAAAAACGGGTATAAAACGGCTAGTAGCCGTTGTGTTTTTAAAAAAAAAAAAACCGGTTAAAAACCGTTTTTAAAAAAAAACCGTGATCATTAAAGTTCAATAATAGCCGTTATGAATGAAGGTGAATTTTGATAAGTATCGTTTTTAGTGTAATGTATTGTGTTTGTTGTGTTGTTGTTTGTGATTTTTGATGTGTCATGATCGTTAACGGATATCGGCTACAAAAATATACCATAAGAACCGCCGTCCAAGTAATAAAACCCGGCCACTTGAACTTTACCCGACAAGAAAGTTGTTTTAATACCCGACATTATCCGATAACACGAGCCCAAAATAAATAAACCATAAACATTTCAGCCCAATCAATAGTTTAATTCGTATCCAATTATCATGATACACGGCCCAAATCATACATGTATCTGTTAAAGATACTAACAATCAAATCCAACCCAACACCATATAACAATCAGCAGCCCATAACCACAATTATAACACATTCGGCCCAACAAATGGAAACATGTACCAGCCCAACTCAACTAATTAATATACCCGACCTAAGGTTTTTAGATAAAGCCCGACCTGCCACTACTTCTTGTACCCGATCCAATTAGGAAAAAATTGGTATAAAACAAAAAAACCTATCCCTAATTTGACTCAACAATTATCCTAACCCTAATCTTAACAATACGCAGTCACTTTTCTTTTCTCTCTCAAAAAGGAAAACGCATCATACCGATTCAATCTCATCTCTACATCATACAAACTCCACACACTTCTTCCGCCATTCAGTCACACCACCCAAATCATCATATCACACGAACCCTTTATGATCTTTTCTACTTATATAAACCGAGTACCAAAGACGAAGAACGAAAACTTCAAGGCCTTTTGGAGGGTCTCATGTAGGGTCAACGATGTGATTGTTTTGAGTATTAATCGAAACAAAGAAAAGAATATAACAAAGTTATTATAGTTCTTTCTTTGAATTCGTATATTAAATACATATCCGTGATGATTATTGTTCAAACCAAAAGAGTCTTTAAAAGATTCGAATTGAGGTTTACAAAATCTGAGATTATGGTGTTTTTTATTCGAGTCATTTGGTTGTTTGATGGAGGATGGAGATGGATGTGTTGTGACTTTGGGATTGTAGGTAGATATTGGATTTGTTTGTGTGGATATGTGGCGATGGGGATCATAGTTTTAGAGTTGATTTGAATTGAGGCTGTTGTTTGTTATCGTTGATGATTGTAACAAGTTAAATCGAGTTTGTCTTCTATATTTCTACATATATGTTCTTTTTCTTTGACCTTTGACTCGGTTGAGTTGACCCGGGTTAACTCGGTAAATACCGAGTTGACTCGGTTTGGCCAGAATGGTTGTTTGGGGAAACTGCGAGTTCGGTTATCGTGCAAAACTGCTAGTTCGATTAACCTTGAGAATTGCGAATCCGGTCACAACTAAGAAACTGCGAGTTTGGTTAACTTGCAAAACTGCGAGTTCGGTTAACTGCAAAAACTGGTGTTCGGTTAACTGGTATGTGCTTATTTAACATACCTTTTTTCATTAAAAAAACGAACTTAAATGACCAAATAACAGAAATAACTGCCAACGATATGTTTGTTTACATTTGTATTGTGTCAAGAAGGATAACCAAGAAAGCGAACTAAAGATAAAACAAAGCTCAAAACGACAAAACTGGACTCGGAATGGAAAAGTTGTGCAAGGACAACGCGCCAAAGCTAAGCCAAAAGCCAGAAAAAGTCAAAGATCAAGTCACTCAACAAAATTAACAGTCAAAACCGGAGCCTGTAATTGAAAGGATATACTTTGGTGAGCAATTTCAACTCCATCATGCATGGGCGGGAAGGAAAGCCCAATTTGTATATATTGAAGACTGTGAAGACAAATGGGCCTCTCATAATTCAATGACAACAGCCATTTGTGTGCATATTGAACAGAGACTATGAAGACTTTTGAAGGCACGGATCTCGCCTTTGAACAAGCAATCTCAGCCATTGTACACACAAAACCACCCAAACCTTATTGGGCTTAAAAGCCCAAATAACACTAAGCTAAACCTTATTGGGCCAGACAAACTTAATTGGGCCCAATACAGCCCACAAACCCTTATTGGGCCCCAAGCACAACACAGTTTGGGCCCTCAATTACATAAACAGCCAGACCCTGGCCCAAAAACATATTTTTATAAACCTTAGGGACTAAAAATTGGTCACTTTTCAAAAGGTTATATAAAAGGAAAATGGTTTAAACAATCAGAGGGATGAAATTGATTTCAAACTTCTTTCCTTTAAATAGGCAAGGGCTGAAACTGCAAACCACAATTTTTTCTTTAATTCTTAGTTTTTAAAAACTAAGGGCTTTGCTTTTTGCCAATTTCAAATGTTTTTTCTATTTTATTAACTAAAGAAAAAAAGAAACAAAAGAAATGGAAAAGAGCTGAAAGTTCAGGGGTTCTTCTTGTGCTTTTGAAACTTTTAAAAACCTGCCAGCCAATAACGACTCCCCCCTCACTCCCTTTCCCGCCACCACCTCAAAAACACCACCATACTGATAGGCCTTAACCCTTTTACCCCAACCCATCGTTTACCCAGTTTCTTTCCATTCTACCTCCCAAAAACCCTAAAAGAAAGTTGCCCCTGGCAATCTCCCCAAACCCGAAGCACCATCAATGGTGGGGATTGAGCTTAAAAGAAACACAAAAGAAATGGAGGGCTAGGATTTGTTGCTGAGCTTCAACTCACACAAGAAACACACATTTGAAGCCTTGAAGCTTCTATAAATTGGAGAAAGCACAAGCCGAACCACATAACTTTAGTTTTTTTTAATAGACTTTATTTTTAATTTAAATTTTAATTACAATTGGTTAATTCCAGTTTTCAGCGTTACGTTTGTTTTTTATGTAATGTTATTATATTTAATAAAGATTATATGCTCAAATTCGATGTGGCACAACTTGGTGTTCTTGCTTTTCATAAATTAATCTTGTAACTTTATTGATTTAAATCTTGTAAAAAATTGTGCTACTTATAATCTCCTCATTAATACCCTGCTTGTCTACTAAGGATGTGAACATAAATTGTTGGTATTTTGTAAGTAAAATATCAACGTCAAATAAAGGTTCTTTTTTTTGACTTACACTATAAAGGGGTGTTTGGCAATGTCTCGCTTATAAATTGGAGTCAGTTTGGGTGTTCTTGGGTCACAAGCACTCAGCCACCTTTGGCTGAGTGTATGTGCTTGATTAGACCAACTTAATCAAAAAAGTTTTTAGTGTTTAAAACTAAGTTTTAAAAAGCCTTTGACTTTTTCTTATTATGTTGTTCACTTTCAAACAATCCTTCCGTCAATGTATTTACCAAAAATAAAATTAGCTTTGAGGTCTACTGTCAAGCTTTATCTTAGACGACGCTTAAGCATCCTAATCTCTTGTTTGAGCTCGTTCTGAAGTCAACAGAAGAGGGACCTTTTAAAAGCCACTTTTTCTGTCCCTTTGAACTTGACCAGAATAAGTCAAAGTTTGGCCCATGACAATTTTCTTTGAAAACTTAACTTTGGGGGTAAAATTACTGCAGCTTTCATTGACCCTTAGTCCCATAAATGTTTTTGGAAACAGCCTCATATTACTCACCACTCCTAGGATCTATTAGGGTTGGTTGTGTGGGCTAAAAAGCCGCACGCAATCTGACGATTATTTTTATCATAGAAGCCCCTAGAAAGAATGCCCCTAGCCACTGCCTGCGCAACTCGACCTGGGGGGATGCTGAACAACTCAATTATTACTTGAAGCAACCTTTAACTTGCTTATTTAGTATTAAGCCATTAGTTTCTCTTAGTTTTTATTGTAGCCTATAAGTAGCCTCTTTAAGCCCCCAGAAAGTAGCATTCAGCTTAATTCCTCTCTAGGTTAGCTTTTTTTAGCTGCAAATAGCCCCTTTTTTCTGTTTTATTTTAATTATCGTCATATTTAAGCTTAATTTGCATATTAGCTTATTATTTAGGCGCTTATTAAGTTGACTAGCTTAAAATTTAGGGTACCCTTAGGTCTAGTAGCTTATTCAACTAGTTTCTAGCTTATTTTGCAGCTTAAAACCTCAAAGAAAAAGAAAATAAGCCCATAAGCTTATTTAGTTTCTGTCAGCCCAAAAGCCCATTTTTCTAGCTTATTAAGCCAACTAAAATCATAAGTGCTTTTACAAAAATTGTTCCCCTTAAGCTGATAAATAAGTTTGCTTTTTTGAGTTTTAGCTAATAAGCACTTAGGACTTAGGTTGTAATCGGGGTCATTCTCAGGGACCATTTGTGTAAATTTGAAGTTTCTAGTTAACATAGTTAGTCCCTGTGGTTAGTTAGCCTGTTACCCCGTTTGTCCTTGTGACCTTTTCACTGTTAGTCCCTTAGGTTAACTTAGTTAGTTAATTTAATTTAATTAATTTAAATTAGGTTTAGATTTAATTAGTTTAATTACTTTTAAATTCAAGCAGGTAACTTTTAAGGCTTTTTTTACATTTTTAGTTATAGTTTACTTTTTCTTTATTTAAATCTGATTTTTTTAGAATTTTTAGGAACTTTTATTTTTTATCTTTTTCTATTTTCTTTGATTTAATTGTATTAATATTAAAATAAATCATAAAAAATACAAAAATAAACAAAAATTTATTTTTTCTTTTTTAGAAAATTTTCTTAATCCAAATTGTTTGTAGGAAAATTATTAAAAACTTTTGTGGGTGACTTTTGCCCAAATTTCAGTTCCGGGCTCGTTTCGAGTTCGACCATTTTTCGTTTCTTGAGTTTTGTTCGCTTTTTAACTCCGTTTTGGAAATTTTTTACATTTCTTTTAAGTTAGAATTTTTTTAATTTCTATTAATTTTATAATTAATTTTATGACTTTATTTTGTAATTTTTAGTTTTAGCTTGCGATTTAATTCCCAGGGTTAGTTATAATTGCATGTTTATTTAGTTATATTAGTTTTTATTATTCTAGTTTAAGTATTTTTTGCCTAAACTTTGTTTCCCCGTAGATTTCTTAGGATTTCATTTGCCATTATTTATGCTCCCGTAGTTTAGGATTTATCCGTATGACTATTTTCGTTCCCCGTAGTATATTTAAGATTCCCATTTTCCATTGCTTGTTTCCCGTAGAATAATTTTAGTTTTCTTTAACTAATTTTAGTTTTTTAGATTTAAAATCAAAAATCATTTGTTTCCAATTCAAATCATCATTCTATTCGTACGATTTACCATTCCAGCCTCGTTGGGGATTTACGACCCGAGAAAACTCTATACTACTTCTCGGTTATCATTGAACTTGCCTTCTAGAATGATCCTACTATATATTTGATATTTTATTATATTATATGTATTTTAAGGTATTAGTCTGAGCGGATCAATTTTGGCGCCGTTGCCTGGGGGAGGCTGTGCAAACGTTTGTCTTTACGTTTGACATCTGTTTTTGAAATTGTGAATATTTTCTTTTATTATAAAAATATAAAAAAAAGTACAAAAATATTTTTCATTTCTTTTTAGTATAATTATCATTTAAAAATCCAAAAAAAAAAAAAAAAAAAAAAAAAAAAAAAAATATAAAAAAAATTGTCCATAAAAAAAAAGAAATAAAATTCACAACTTGGTAAAAAAAATACATATAATATTCTCAACTGAGGTATTATCATAATAAGTTTACGGTGAACTCTTGTTGGTTCCAATTCGAACACAAAGATTTAAAAAACTTGCCTTTTTGGTCTCTTACGTGTACCGGCTACACTCGAAAAGTTTAAATAAAATATAAAGTGGGTATTTCAAGGCCCGGGTCATGTTCCTAGGAATCCGACCCGAATGAGAATAAGGCTTGCGCTATTCCTATCCTCGCCTCACCTGTGGAGTTTTTCCTTTTTGAGAGCTAACGTGAAGTAAGCAGATTAATTTGGTTTTAGTTGTCCTATCTCTTTGTCACGTTAAAATCATTTGTGAATCAAATATTTTGAAAAAAAAAAAAAAAAAAAAAAAAAAAAAAAAAAAAAAAAAAAAAAAATTAGTGTAAATTTTCCTTTTGTACTCCTATTTTGTGCTTCGCGCACTCGTTCTCTAGCCAGTAGACGTCGACAACCACAAGTTCGAACAAACTTTGTTGAATCATCTACCTTGAGAAACATGATAATCATCCCATAGTTGCGATGGCTGATAATCCGTACTATGGCGCAATTGCTCGAAGCACCATTCCACGTAGCGGTTAATGAGGATGCGATAGTTATTAATGAAATCACCTGCGAATTACATTTGAGAATCTAAGCTTGGTCTTCTAAACTTGGTTCAAAACATGGCAATTTTTTTGGACACGATAAAGTAGAACCACTTGCTCTACATCACGTTATTTCAACAAGATCACTTCTACGATGTAAGATTCGAACGTACCAACATACGTCGGTTATAGCTTAATGCTTTTCACGTTTTCTCTCGGAGGGCAGCCCGGATTTGGCCTAGAAAAAGATATTACCCCCTCGGTCGATTGAAACAATGGGAAGATCTTGTTTCTAAATTTATTAAACAAATTCTTCCCGCCTCTATAAACGACAATTCTCAGAAATGTAATCACGAGATTTCTAGCAAAATATTTGTTGAGACATTTTATGAGGCCTTGGATCGTTTCAATGATATGTCTTAGGGGTTCGCCACTCATATGGGTTTACATGAATTGCATCATCTCGTTACATTCTTATTAATGCCCCTTAAACTCAATTGTATCATGATTCATTGTAAACTCAGTGCGCGTGGTATTCTTCTTAGACAAAATGCCTCGAGTATGTTTAAAAATTATCGAGAGCAAGTCTAAGGTACCTGCTCACTCGTAATAGAAACAAAGCTAGTTGTAGCTTAAAAGAGTAAGTAACAACTCTTCCACCCCCGCTATTTCATCTGTTGTCTGCCTGACACTCAACAGACATGTTTCGTGGGCATTTATTCTTGTTTGAAAGAACCCAAACCCAGTTACCGCCCCAGTAAAAAGCGGTGAACCATGTTGTGTACGTGGTGGGGGAGCGGAGGTCATTATTATTCAAATCTGTCCCAGCACCCTAAAAAAAAAATAAACAGGGCACAACATGTACATGACAACACTCAAGAGATATGTGTCCCATGCCGAGCAGGCCAATTTCAATCAAGCTAATTCTGGTTATCGACCTTCCCGATGGTATCAAACCAAATTCGACCTTCCTGGTTTTCATCCCTGTTCAGATTTCCTCATGCCCAAATTAGTCAAAACAATTTCAATCGAGGAAATAACTTCAATCAAAACAGAGGAAAAAAATTTCAACCAAGGTCTGTTTATCGACCTACGGGTTTCATCAAATCCGGTTGTTAATCAACCAGTAGCTCATCAAGGACCTGCTCCCAGAACACGGTGTGTCAAAAAAAGATTTTGAAAGATATGTCAACAGCCAATCGATAGTTTTGAGAAAACATGCAAAACCAAGGCAAAACTGCCAATACCAATATGGCCAATCTATACTGACCTGCTTTCAAAATTTGTTACTGCTAATACAGCTTCTACTTCTGGTTCTGGTAACCTTCCTTTGGTAACACTGTTACCAACCTCCTAAGGAAGGATTTAAAAGGTATCAATACACGAAGTTGGTGTCACCATCAAGGACCGAAAGCCGTTAATCATGAACACGAAGGTGACTAAGGACACGTTGCCTCCTAATTAATACAGGGAAGCAACGAAGACGTCCAAACCTCCTGTTGTTCAAATTCAATCTCTAATCCAAATCCTGAGGCCCAATGTTAATCCCGTAGTTACTCCAGCTATTTTAAAGCATAATTCCATTTCCATCACGAAAGAAATGTTTGAAAGGCGCAAGGAAAAAGCTATACGATCAAACGAGATATCTATGAAATCTTTAGAGATTAAGTTTCGAGATTAGCTTTTAGATGCTTGTTCTCATGCCTAAATTTGCACTCTCAAATTTAAAATATTTGATGGAACAAGGAAAAATTAAGCGAATTGGCAAGGACTCCTTTAAATGAAAACTGTTCAGCGGTCATCCTCAACAAGTTACCAAAGAAACTTGGAGACCCTGGCCGATTTCTGATTCCATGTGAATTTACGGGGATTACTACATGCAACGCATTGGCCGATCTTGGTGCGAGCATTAATCTCATGCCTTATTCTGTATGGAAAAGTCTATCTCTTTCTGAATTGACCCCAACTTGCATGACGCTAGAGCTGGCCGATCGTTCAATCACGGAACCAATCGGTATCGCTGAAGATGTCTTTATAAAGTGGAGGAAAATTTCAATTTCATGACTTCGTAGTTGTTGATTTTTTTGAACAGAACCACGTAGTTCCCTTAATTCTTCGGGCGACTGTTTCTTGAAAACAAGTCAAGCTTTGATGTTTTTATGGAGGAGGAGAATTACCCTTCGTGTTGGCAAAGAAGCCATCACATTCAACTTGGACCAAACTTCAAAATACTCAGCAGATTACACACCATATGCGTGTCAACAAAAATACGGCGTATCGATATGGCTTGTGATTGATTATTATCAAGAGGTCCTAGGATTTTCAAACGTGATCCGCGACCTTTATAGTGGCAATCCCACTCCATTTTTTGAGCCTATTGTATCTAACGCTTCTCCAACTCTACTACTTTCGGGGACAGTGATTTTATCTTAATGGAAGAAAGAAGCAGTTTCGTTTCTTGCTTAGAAGATGATCCAACTTCATCTGAAGTTGGATCCAACTTATCAGATACCTGTGGGGGACATCCTGTTTCTAGAGCAATTTTGAAACAGTGAACCGCCACCCCCCCTCCCAAATCATGATCACTATATATTGCCTGGAGGAAGGAAGAACTCTCAAACTCTTGCTGAGCTAAAACCGGAGAACCCTTCCATTAATGAACCTCCCGAGGTTGAACTAAAGGAACTGCCATACCCCTTCTTGAATTCGCATTTAGAAGGTGATCGACAAAGTTGCCTGTCATAATGGCTAAAGATCTTATAAAGATGAGGAAAAGGCAGTCTTCTGACAAGGTTCTTTTGCCATACAAGCGAGCCATCGCTTGGGAAACTCTCCGACATAAAAGGGTGTCAGTCCCAGAAGATATTGTACTACAAATAATTATAATGGAAGAGGGTCTATGAAACATCTGTGCAAGTCAGAGAAGGGTAAACCCGAAAATCCACGATGTTATCAAAAAAGGAGGCTTGAAAAACTCCTTTGACGCTGGATTGATTACCCATCTCTGACAGCATTGGGGTTAAGCCCCTGGTACACTAGTGTACCTTAAAAAGGAAGGTATGCTGTCATCACAACTGAAGATATTGAGCTGATTCCTACTCGACATTGGGTCACCAGGGATGCGAGTATGTATGATTACACGAAAACTTAATGATGAAGCCACCGGAAAAGACCAACTTACTTTACCATTCATGGATCAAATGCTCGAGGACTAGAGGAAATGAATATTTCTGTTTCCTGATGCTTCTCGGGTTACTTTCAGATCCCAATTTGGCCCAAAAGATCAAAGAAATGACAAAACCTTCACATGCCATACGGAACTTTTACTTAATCGTTCGCATGCCTTTTGGGTATGTGCAATGCTGGGCAAGTTCACTAAGATGTATGATAGGACATATCTTCCACGATATGATTGAGAAAACGATGAGAAGTATTCATGGCACAAAAAATGACTTTTCGGTCTTTGGAGACTCTTTTTCTACGTGCTCTAACCCATTTAGAAAGATGTTGGAAGCTGGTGTGAGACAACCAATTTATCTTTAAACTGGGAGGTGAAAAGGCCATTTTCCCTGGTAAAGGAAGGCATTGTTCTCGGGACATAAAATTTCTACGTCTGGACTTGAGGTTGATAGTGCTAAAAGTCCGAGGTAATAAAGCTAAAATCCCTCATCGACTTCAGTCAAAGGTGTCGTATTTTTTAGGTTCGTTTGTTTCCTTGGGCACGCCGGTTTTAACCGGCGATTCATTCAGGGACTTCTCGAAAATTGCCCGTATATGGACTCATTTGCTTGAAAAAGGAGACTACGTTTGTCTTTTTTGAAGAGTGTGGTCGATTCTGTTAACACACTCAAAAGAAGATTGACTGATGGCTCCGACCTAATTGCGACACGACTGGGACTTGCCTTTCCTTTTGAAACTGATGTGCGATGCTAGCCGACTTCGCAATTGGGGCAGTCCTCGGGCAAAGAAAAAACACGCCATTTTCATCTATACTCTATGCCTAGCAAAGACTTAGATCGAGGCTCAAACTATTACACTATACGGAAAAGGAATAACCTTGCTGTAGTGTAATGACTTGAGAAGTTTCGTTCATTCTGTCATGTCAAAAAGCTGTGTATTCTGATACCTGACCATCAAGTATCTCTTTGACAAGAAGGATGCTAAGGCAAGACAAGTCTCAAGCGGGTGGATCTTATTGCTCCAAGAATTTGTTATGAATTCGAAGACCAAAAAAGGAGCTGAAAAATCTCGCTCGCCGATCTTGTCCAGACTAGAAAATCCTCATCAAGACAAACTCGAGAATAAAGAAATCAATGAAGGCATTTCCTCTCGAGACTCTATGGTTCCAATTGCTCTCTCAAGATCAAAGTACCCCATTGGTGTGCAAGACTTTGAATTACCATGCGTGGGAAATTTGTTTATCAAGGGAATGACATCCTCCAACAAATAAAAAATAAATTCTTCATGATGTCAAAAACACTATTTCTGGGATGATCATTTCTGTTTAAGATCTGTGCTAGATCAGTGATAAGACGTAAGTGTTTCTGGCCAAGATGCTTTAGACATTCTCAAGCTTGTCACTTGGACCTAACTGGGGGGACACTATATGGTGCCAATTACACAGCAAGAAAAAAATTTGATTCAGGATTATATTGGCCCCAAACATCACAAAGGATGCCCATGTCTTTGTCACCCGTATGTTGTGGGACATTTGTCAAACGGTCAAGGAAAATTATCGCACGTGTTGAGATGCCACAAGAACTCCATCCTAAAGTTTGCGAAATCTTTGACAATATGGGGCATTGATTTTATGGGGCCGTTTCCCGTCTTCAAGAGGATAACAAGTCACATACTCGGTGGCTGTTGACTATTTGTCAAAATGGTCGATGCAAAAAGCGCTCCCACCAATGATGCCCGAGTTGTCTGCATTTTTTTGAAAAATCTCTTCTCACGATTTGGTGCACCCGAGCTATCATATCACAGTGATCGCGGAACTCACTTTTGCAATGACCAATTTACAAAAGTCATGTTTAAGTTATGGGTAACCATCGTCTCTCCACGCGTATCACCCACAAACAATGTGGGCAAGTTGAGAGGTCTTCCCCCCCCACCCCCCCCCCCCCCCCCCCCCCCCCCGCCCCCCCCCCCCTCCCCCCCCCCTCATATCGTGTTGGTTTTAAAGCGTATTTTGAAAGAACCTGGGAGAAAAACGTGCCTCCTGGCTCGGGACAAGTAGTTTGTATGCTTTATGGGCACTTCCGCCAGTCTAACAAACACATCGGTTGGTTATCATATAGAAGCTTGTGTACGGGAATGCTTGGTCATTCTACCGAATCGAGCTAGTGCACAAAGCCTCATGGGCTCTCAAGATACCACTTTAGTGTATTCAAAAGGGGTGATCACAGGAAAGTTCAACTGAATGCAATAATATGAACTTCTGTGATCAGGCCTAGAGACTCTCTGATCTATATAAGAGAACAAAGAGGATACACGATGATAAGATCAAAAACCGCTTTTTCACGCTTGGTATCGTGTTCTCCTTTTCAATTCTAGACTGAAGATTTTCTGGGCAAAATGAAATCCCGTTGGTTGCGACCTTTCAACAGTTGTCCAAGTTTTTTCCTTATGGCACCGTCGGGCTCAATTCAAAATTCCGGGGCCCCAAACTTTAAGTGACATGGTCATCGTATCCCAACATTAATTTGGACCGGGGACGTACCAACCGAGGTTGTTCCGGAAGATCTCCAAACGGTCCCCCATGGAACGCAATAAATTCGTGGGGCAAGGGTTCAGAGAGTCGGGACCCTAAACTAACTAGCGCTTCGTGGGAGGACCCCATGCTTATCGTAGTATGGTAAATAAATAAGTGTTTTTGTTGTGAGAAGGCTATGATTTTCCATTACCCATGTTCTGTCCATGTTTTCGTGTGCTTTGTTTTGTATGTCCTGGGTATTCCCGGATTGTGAAGGCTCCGATTCTGTCATGTGTTAACTCGTGCTTCACATCCCAGCCTTCTGTTTGGGAATTCAGGATCCAAATCTAATCGACTAACGTTTTATCTTTTGGCACACTTCTTTAAACGGCTTAGATTTACGTAGAATACCCTCTTTGAAACATCGAGGACGATGTTTATGTTCTAGTATGGGGTTGGGGAATATCTTTCGATTTGATTTTTGCTGCAGTCTTTTGTTATCACATAATTCCCGTTTTAACCACCAAATTTTTGCAAAAAAAAAAAAAAAAAAAAAAATAAAATAAAATAAAATGAAAAGATTTAAAAAATTTCAAAATAAGAATAAGTGTTTTTGTCTTTTTGGTTAGTAGTAAAGAATAAATTTTTGACTCGATCAGGCGTTGTTGAGACCATAGCTAGTTTCTTTAGGCAAAGCTTTCTACGACTTTCTAATTGCTTTGAATTCTTAAGTGAGAACGAGCAAATGAATAGGGTCAAATATAGTTTATGTGTCAAGCTAGATTCGTTAAAACTTATATGGAATAATTGTGTTCTTTTTCTCCCATAAGATTCTAATCGCTAATCATACGTGTTCGATTTAATTCAGCTAAGTCAATCGATGTTTTTCAGGAATAAAGCTTCAAGATTTTGACTTGATTCTTTAAAAGCAAACGTTTTGAAATAGATTTAATGCCAATAAAGGCCATACATTTGATTATAATGGAGCAAGTAATAGATGTGTCGTGATATCCAACTCGCTAAACACGAGGTGGGGATTTCAATAAGACATCTTTGCTTCTCAGGACTTGGATCTTGTGTAGTGTATATCTCACCTTGAAAGAACTGGTCTAGGTCGTGGGTTCAAAATAGACATAATTTCCTTAGCAATTTTTAGGAAGATGGGTGTGTTGTGATTTCCCACACGCTAGCACTACGGGGTGGGTTTTCAAAAATCAATTGTAAAGGACGTTGGTTGTAGTATTATTCCTATTAGGGGAGCAAAGGTCCTAGGTAGTGTGTTCAAACTAATGCTAACGCCATTCCTAGCTTTAAGAACCTTTAAATAATAAAATAAAAATAAAAAAAAATAAAAATAAAATAAAATAATTTAATAATAATAATAATTTTGAAGTTCTCTATCATTACCTTTCAAGTTGCAAAGTCTAATTAATTGTTGCTTTGAGTCCGATTCATTTTGTGATTATGAGAATCAAGTTGATACTATGGTTGAGTTAATCAAAGCACAAACACGTAACTCAATTATCAATGTCGGGGTTGGGAGTTCAAAAGTTCAAAGTCATAAGTATGGAGGGCTTTACACTAAACTTATAACGACAATGATCTCAGTTTAATTGCTTGGCTTAAGATAGTGAAAATCTTTGGGACGATGAAATTTCCGTCAGGACATGCGTAGATCATTATCCATGGACGTTTCTCACTCTATGTCCATTGTGAGTTAATAAGAAAGAACAAACCATTCAAATCCAATCCTCCAAATTAGGATGCTAGTAAATGTTAGTACATCCAAAAATAATGGTGATTAATAGGGATTGTCTGAAGCTATTGAATTCTTTCTTTGACAAACACTTTCGCTACTTTTCAATGTTATTAGTTCGGAGGGGGGTCAGAGGTCTTAGTTTTCGTAATGATTACTTCATAGCATTGCTGTGAGGTTCACGGCAAAATGTCGTTGATGATTGGGGGCTTTTGGTATGTGCTTAAATACACATACATTTTTCCATTTAAAACGGACTTAAATGACCAAAAACACCAGAAAAACTGCCAAAGATATTTGTTTTACATTTTGTATTGTGCAGGAACGGATAACCAAGAAAAGGACGAAAAACAAAGCCAAAACGACAAAACTGGACTCGGAATGGAAAAGCTGTGAAGGACAAAGCCAAATCAAAGCCAAAGACCAGAAAAGTCAAAGTCAAAAGTCAACTCAACAAATTAACAGTCAAAACCGGAGCCGTAATTGAAGAATACTATTGGATGCAATCTCAACCCATCTGATGGGCCGGGAAAGCCCAATAGTATATTGATGAAGACTGTGAAGACCAAATGGGCCCTCAATCAATGACAACAGCCCATTTGTGTGCAATTGACAGAGACTAGGAAGACTTTGAAGACCCAATCCTAGCCCTTGAACAAACCAATCTCAGCCAGTATACACACAAAACCCACCCAAACCTTATTGGGCCTTAAAAAGCCCAATAACATAAGCCTAAACCTTATTGGGCCCAGACACACTTAATTGGGCCCAATACAAGCCCACAAACCCTTATTGGGCCCAAGCAATCCCAGTTGGGCCCAATACAAAACCCAAAGCCCATTAAGGCCCATTAATCTTTTATAAAACCTTAGGGACTTGTAAAACATAGGGACTAAAAATGTAATTTTTAAACTATGTTTTATAAAGAAAATGATATAGAAAAGATAGATGATTTGTAATTTTACTAAAACCGTTTTCCTCTTTTAAATACCAAGGGCTTAACACTGCCAATAGCCTTAATTTTCTTATATCTTAGTTTAAAATAACACAAGGGCTGTTTTTACAAATACTTTCAAACTTTTTATAACTAAAAAAGAAAAGAAACAAAAGAGTGACAAGTGCATAGAAGTTTGGTGGGTTTCTTCTTGGCATTTCGCACTTTCACAATCTGTTACCAATAACGTTCACTCCCCCGCCCCTCAATATTTTTCCCGCCAAAGCCCTTGAACCTCCACCATCAAATGACCAGCCTATCCTTTTACCCACCCTTCTATAAAACAGGTTAATGCCCATTCCCGACCAGCCTACTAACCTGTTAAACCCGCCACGTGCATCCCACATACCCAACGAAAAAATAAATGGCGGTAGGATTGGGATAAAAAAAAAGAAACACAACACTACATCCTAGGGATGAGATTGTTAGCTGGGCTTTGCTACACACACACAACACAAGGAATGAGGAAAAATGAAGAGGAGAGAGCTCCTATAAATTGAAGAAGCACAATGTCGAACCACAACTTTTTTTTACTAGCTTTTTTTTTTATAAACTTTTAATTAAATTTGTACTTTAAGCATTCAGTTTCTCTTGTAATCTCTTATTGTTAATGAGAAATTTGCAAATTTACTTTTGAAATTCTTGCATTACTATTGAAAGTTGAAGGATCGAATTTAGCCTTTTCAAACCTGTTAATTCTTGTTAAACATATGTTGAAATGGTTAAACTTAACTCATAAGCAGATAAGTTAAGCTTCCTTTTTATTTAAAACAGTTAATTATTGATTTTTAGAAAATAAGGGGGTGTTTGGTATATGGTCAAAATGGGTCAATACATTATTGGTATGGGTCAAGAGCACTTAGCCAATCTTGGCTGAGTGTGTGTGGGTCAATTAGTGTAATTTAATCATCCTTTTCAGTATAAAATAAGTTTTTAAGATCCTTTAGTTTGACTGTCAAAAATTTAGTAAGTAACTTAAGCTTAACAAGCTTAAGCTGTTTAGACAGCTTATGACACTACAAACTTGTGTCATTTAGTCACTAAAGTCTCTTTTAAAAGTCTATTGGTGCTGTGCTTTTCACTTGACAAGTTAAATAAGCCTTGTGACCAATTCTTTTTTTTTTTTTTTGAAAAACAAGCCTAATTCAAGTCATTTATCAGCTGGCTTTTGCTGGATGGAAAAGGCCATTTTTTGAGCCTATGCTCATTTTCCATCTCTTAAATCTGTTTGAGGGTGTTTTTCAAATATTATGCCATTTGAGCTTATTTGGCTTAGCAAACAGCCCCTTATTTCTTTTGGCAAGTTCCCACTGGTTCGCAAACCCTTGTTTTCAGCCTCTGATTCTTTTAGCCAACCTTACTAAGCATTAGTTTTATTGCAATTTAGTAAGTTCCTAGGCCCTCCCTTTAAGCCTCTGAAAAATTTTACAGCTTAATTCTTAGGTTAGGTCAGCTTATTATAGGCTCAAAGTAGGTAAATTTTCATTTTTTCTTTCTTTTTAGAATCTGTAAGTCATAGCTTATTTAGCATTCAGCTTATTTTAGGGGCTTATTCTAGTTTAATTTAGTTAGTATAAGTAGAGTTAGCTTAGTGATTTTAGATAAAGCAGAATTCAGCTTAGTTTGTCCTCCTTGCTCAAAGAGACAAGTAATAGGCTTTTTAAGCTTATTAGCATTCTGTCAAAAACAGCTCACTTTTCTGGCTTATTGAGTAGCTTTCAGCCCATGTGTCATTTGTGAAAAATACTCTCCATAAGCCCTTCTTTAACTTTTCTTTTTTAAGTTTTGCTTAATAAGCTTGTTGGACTTTTCTTGTAATCGGTTGGGGTCCATCAGCAGGGCCTTTATGTAATTTGCAGTCTCCAAGTTAACATTGTTAATGCCTTAGGTTAGTTTCTCTTTCTTCGTTAGTCCTTATAGCCTTTCCCTGTTAGTCCTTTTTACTTAACAGTAGTTAGCATTAGTTAGGTTAATTAATTAAATTAATTTAATTTAGGGTTTATTTTAATTAGCTTAATTACTTTTAATTGCTACAGGAACTTTTGGGCATTTTTTACATTTTAGTTTTGTTTAACTTTTTCTTTATTTAATCTGATTTTTTTGTTAGAATTTTGTTAGACTTTTAGTTTTTATCCTTTTCTATTTTCTTTGGTTTTAAATGTACTTAATATTTAAAAATTCATTTAAAAAATACAAAAATTAACAAAAAAATTATTTTTCTTTTTTTAGAAAATTTCGTTAATCAAATAGTTTGGAGGAAAATTTAATAAATTGTGTAGGGTAATTTTTGCTTAAAATTCAGTTCGGGCCCGTTTACGACGCCCGGATGGGTTTTTGTTTCTTACCGTTTTGTTTCGCTATTTTTAACTTCCGATTTTGAAATTTTTTACAATTTTCTTTTAAGTTATAATATTTTTAATTTATTTAATTTTAAAATTAATTTTAGACTTTTATTTTTGTAATTTTTAGTTTTAGCCTTGCGATTTTTACTTTCCGGTGTCTATAATTGCATGTTTAATTTAGGTTTTCTTAGTTTTAATTATTTTTAGTTCATTATTTTTAGCCTAATTACGTTCACGTAGATTTTCTGTAGGGATTTTCATTGCCATTATTTTATGCCCCCGTAGTTGGATTATCGTATAAGATTTTGTACCCGTTAGTATATTTGATGATTCCCATTTTCCACTGCTTGTTCCTGTAGAATAATTCTTAGGTTTCTTTCATTAATTTTGTTTATCTAGTTAAAAATAAAAATCATTTGTTTCTCAATTCAAATCATTCATTAATTGTATCGATTTTACCATTCCAGCCCGTTGGGGTTTACGACGGGAAAACTCTATACTACTTTCGGTTTATCATTGACTCTGCTTTTAAACTATTCTTACTGTATATTTGATATTTTATTATATTATATATATTTTAAGGTATAGTTTGAGCGGATCAATAGACTCCCTCCAAGAGTTGTCAACACTTGGGACCTCCTTAAAAAGGCCTTTATACAAAGGTAATGTCCACCATCAAAGACTGCTAACTGACTTGAAGACATCCACAACTTCAAGCAAGAAAGCAATGAATCATTATACCAAGCTTGGGAATGGTATAATGATTTGCTGTATAAGTGCCCAACCCACGACATAAACAGCCATTAAAAGGTAAACATCTTTTATAAACGGTTGAACACTATGAACCGTTAGTTGCTTGATTCGCAAGGACCAATTCCTGGGATGACACCAACTCAAGCTCTGACGGCAATACAACCTATGGCTGACCACTCTCAAAAGTGGCACGATGGGACATCAAGTATTAACATGAGCAGCAGTAGTGATATTGATGGACTTGATGCAGTCATAAGTAAACTGGATAACTTGGGACGCGATATGAAGAAGCTGAAGGAAAATGTTCATGCGATCCAAGTTGGATGTCAAATCTGCAAGGACCTCACCTCGACAAAGAATGTCCTCTCAATGAGGAAGTCAAACCATTGGAAGAGGTCAAGTGTGGAGAATTTAGGCGCTCCACTCCTTTCAACAGAAGTAATGAAGCCAAGTTTAATATAGGTCCACCGGGATACTACACTTGTACTGATAATCGACCACCTTATAGAGAGAAGAGACCAAGCTTAGAAGAGCTTATGAATAAGCATCAGGAAGAATCAGCAAGAAGAAGCGCCAAAATGAAAGAATGGTTTAAGAAACACTAAGAAAATACAGAGATTAACACTAGGAATCAAAGCGCCTCTCTTAAAAACCTAGAACTCCATTCTAGGACAACCAATGTAACTCCTAGCTCATCTACCGGGCAATGCAAAGTGGTTAATGATGATTATGAGACGCAACATAGACCTATCTCTTCTCGAGAGCTTAACAATAAAGAGGGATGGACGACCAAGAACATATAGTGCCAATGCCACTAGGGAGCCTAAATCTAGGTAATTACACACTTCCTAACATATTGGTTAATTTTTATTTTATGTCAGGGTGATTAGGTGCTAGTGTAAATGTAATGCCTAGGAACATATTTGAGTACTTAAAACTAGCCAACCTGAGGAACACTAATATGCTTGTTGAAATGGCCGATATGACAAAGAAGGCACCCTTAGGTATAATTGAAAACATCCTAGTTAGAATTGAGAAATTCTTATTTCCTTCAAATTTTGTAATTATCGATAAAACTCCTAATGAGATGATAATCCTAGGGAGGCCTTTCTTATCAACCATTCATGCGGAAATCGATGTTTTTGATAAAGAAATTTCTTTAGAAACCGATAACGATAGAGTTAGCTATGATATGGAGAAAAGGATCATAATTTCATAATTCCTACTGAGAAAATTTTTATGATAAAGTCTAACTGGATATAGCCCTCATTCTCCCGCATGTAGCTCGTAATCAATCAAGAGACTTACGTGATAGGTCGCCTGAGATAGGTATACAAGATCAAGTTGTAAGACAATAAAATTGAGTTAGATCAAACATTATCCCTAAGGAACATTTTCTGTAAAAACCAATTAAGCAGACTATAAAGAACAAGCTAGATGTGGCCAACCCTATGGACCCCCCAATGCATGTGCGTATGGTGGGAACAAAATTATGGGTGTGTCCTAAGGGTCGGGATTTAAGGTTTTAGTACTGAAAACTATGATAAGGAAAGAAAGAATATAACGGGAGTAGGATTATCCTTTCCTGACTACCTTTTGGCAAAATACGGGAAGTATCAAACTGATAGTTTAATTTGGGATGATACATATGCCGAATGATGCAATACTAGTCCTGCACCAGGAACCTCATCTCAAGAATCTAACAACCTTAGACCCAGATACTACACCTTTAGGGAATGGACATTAATTAAGGTTGGACATCTGACATAAGTGAACCTGTATGAAAAAGGCTTATTATTTACTTAAGTTATGGTTTTTAAAAAAAGATTTTTTTGACTGATTTCAAGACGCATCATGTGCTTATCACAGGCCCTACTTTAGGAGTTTTTATGATTATAAATGGGTGTTTGATTTAGAAATTGATCAATTAGTAGATGAATATGAACTCGTGATAGGAAAAAAAGGGCATATGCTTGATAAGATATGGGAATACTATAAAGATGTCCATAGAAATAACACATACTGGTGGCATGATCATGGGTTTGAAGAAGAGGAACGTGATGAAATGGTAATCGGAATTGAAAAGTACGATCCACCTGAGTTCAGGTTGGAAACTTCAAGTAAAGAATATTCATTAAAAGTGGACAGAAAGGTTTGTTTGTTGTGTGAACAAAGAAAGTGGACGACGCTTTACCTCTCGAAGGAAAATGGATCAAGGTTCAGAAATGATCGAAAGAGTTGATGTAGGGCCATACGATGAAAACGAAAAAGTGGGCATGAATCGAACTTAAATACTCGTAAATAAACAAAAGTGTCTTGTCGGGAGACAACCAGGTCTTTTATCAATAAATTTCAATTTTCCGCATATAGTTGGTTTGCATCATTTGTTTTACGTTTTTTGAACAGGTTCCACTGCAGTGGATTGCAAACTTTCGAGACCGAATCGACCGTAATGGTGTGGTTAGCTTTGCTGAATTTAGCAGCAGTTACAGGTCTTACATACATGGTTACGCCGTAACCGATTCACTTACGACATAAACCTTATTATGGTTACGTCGTAGACGTAAAAACTAAAATTTTAAAATACCACATGATTACGGCGTAACCACTAGAGTTAAGCCGTAACCTCTTTCTGAGAAACCAGAATTATCACTTAACCTATTCTTGCCTTCGATTTTCTAGTTTTCTTTGAAAAATGTTGTGTTTTAAAATTTTTTGACATTTTTTCTTACTAAAACTAGAATTAATCTTCTGACGAATGAACATTGCCCTTTATTATTACTTGGTGAGGTTTAAGCTTAATGTTCCGTTTTCATCTCATTATACAAAAATTCACTAAAATATTGAGTGTGCCGGTGTGGTAGTTTTGGAGACTTTAGAATTGTCTTGTACATCATTTCTGAAGACCTAATTGATTAGCAGAATAGATGGTTCGAGAAGGCAACATTTAGGAATTCACCCAAATAAGCCTATATGTGTGTGTTTATTGACTTGTTACACTCACTTGTCGACCTCCCGTATTAAAACCCTTTTGTTACACTTATCAATAGTGCAAGATACCCCTAGATCACCCTTGTTGAAAAAAGCCAATCATGTGTTCAACCCAATATTATTATGTTTCGGTACTATCCTCATTTCACCTTAGGCCAACCCTGTAGTTTATACTTATGTTTGTGTTGAAATTTTGTCTACTAAGTCCATGGGTCAGGAAACTGGTTCGAAGATTGCACTTTTGTTAGATGACATATTATTTTTGATCATGAAAGACCCCCGGTATATCACTTTTTGATACTGTTTATCTCAAATGAGGGGATCATGTGGGTTTTTTATACAGGAGTATTGTAAAAAAAGAAAGAGAAAAGGTCGTGCAACTATAAGCCACCTAGTGACATAACTCCTGATGTTGGTTACAAAACCAACTAAGTAAAAAGGTAGTGCAACTATAAGTCACCTAGTGATTTTGGGGATGGTGCAACTATAAGCAATCTGAAGTATAAAGGTGGTGCAACTATAAGCCACCTAGTGAAGAATGGGTTAGCATGCTCCGCAAGATCTCATTATTAGCTAACCCATTATGATGATATGATCAGATTTTCGCACTCAAACACTTGGACTATGGATTGACAGTAGCCGGTTATGGATACCTTATATTATATAGGACTATTTGTTTTATGTTTTTATTTAACACCAAACAAATGTGTATTACCAAGTCTATCTTAACCCTTATATCACCAATAAACCTGTGTTAGGTCACCCATGTTGGCATTTAAGAATTGTTTAGACACTATAACTCTATACTAGTGGAGTTTTTTGTATCTTCAAGCCTATAAATAGGAATTCATGTTATGACCTGTCAGATTAATGATGCGATCACCCTGAAAATGAACACTTAGACTAGTTGAGAGTTGAGTGATTTTTTGATCCCCTTTTCGTGAGGTGTTCGGCTTTCATGTTTCTAGCATAAGTCTTTTATAGATTCATTTCTTTGAGTTAAATCAAAGAAATCTTTTTATAAACTATTCTTTTTTTTTCCCCACAGTACTACTTGAGGGCAAGCACAAGTCAACTGGGGGGATATTGATAACATCAAATATTTGATTTACTTTTTTGTGTCAATTTCTCCCCTAAAAATACTTGCAATTGTTCTTTTATAATACGTAAATTCGCACGTTTACGGTTATTTTGTGTATTTTAGGTAACAATGCAAGTATGTTGACAGAAACACGGGAAAGGACGTAAAATGAAGAAAACACGGATTCTTACGAGACTTTATGGCGTAACCCCTACGATAGTGTTATGACGTAACCTATTCAAGGCAAGACACGTCACCCAACAATATTACGACGTAACCACATGCAAGGTTTATGCTGTAACATTATTAATATGAAAGAATGAGTTATCTGAGTCAGAATTACGGTGGAACGTGTACACTTGATTACACCATAACATCCTTTCAGCCTACAAGATGGAAAGTACGCGTCAGTAGTTTATGGTGTAAACCCCTAAAAGGTTATGCCGTAAACTATTCAAAATCTATAAATAAAGCCCTTATTCAGACAATTCGATATCAACCATTCCACCACAGATCTAAGAGGTGATCAAGTCTTCATAGCTCGAAGAATTTCACAAGAAGTCCAAGGGAGATCACATTTAATTTACTTTTGTATTTAATCGTTCATAAACAACTTCTGTAAGAATTATGAGTTTTCCATCCATGATTATCTTTATTAATTCTTGCTTTGTTGTTGCTATGAGCGGCTAAGCACTTCAAGTGCTGGCCTAGTCATGAATCTATTATCGTTATAATGTTTGTTTCCTGTTAGATCATGGTTTTGTTAGATATCCTTTTGACTATCGTGTAACCCTTGGTTTTGGTAGTATTGCGGGTGGTTTAGATCTCCTGTTATTAGATTACCACTTAAACATGGGATTAGCAGGGTACTAGGGAAGGATAATCATTCTAACCCTAGTGTAGGAACTACCCTGTTACTGCCTCTATCACTTAACATACTTAAAAAGCAGATGAACTCTTTCAAAGAGGGTTAATAATCTGCATTGGTTATTAGACTAGTTCTTGGGATAGTTGGGATTAATCATTATGACCTGGTTTCCCTACCTTCGTGACTTTCGATGGATTTGGGATCGCAAGAATTATAGGGCAGACAGTCTGTAGACTTTAGAAACCACTAATGAAACCATGGTGTAAAATTGCACAGGAAAACATAGTTATAACGTAGTAATGAAATGGCTAGGCTAGCACGCCTTTCTCCCTGATTACTTCTATCTCTTTTACTTTTCGCATTTTTACTTTCATGTTATTTTCAAATCAATCTCAAACCATTTTCAAAACGTAACAATTCAAATTAAAACCAATTGACACTTGGCTCTTGGGACGACCTCGGATTTACCATCTCTACACTACTCACGATCGGGTTCTCTGCCCGTTAGTGCGTTTGTCAAGTGAATCGAGTTTTATAAATTTAAAACTTGAATAAATATATTTTAAAAGAATGTATGCATCAATAATTATGTTTTCGAAAGTAATTTTTCATGTTTCGGTTTCGTATGGGCTTATCAATTGGTTTTGTAAACAGTAATTGGTCAAATGGGTTGGTTTCGTAAATGATATTTTGAGCTTAATAAAAGGGTTTCGTAAGGTAAAATGGGCTTTTTAGCGTGGGTTTTGGAAAAAAATAATATTAATGGGCTAATTTTTTTACGAATACTCAAATGGGCTTAATTGTTAAACAAAATGGCATCTTACGAAAACAAATGATAAATTTTGTTATAAAATCATATCTTTATATTGATAAATGGATCAAATGGTGAAGATTGTGTCTGGTTTCGACCGTTTCCTGAAATTAACAGGATGAGGATTGAGCAATCTACTGACCATCCAAATATCGTATATAAGAATATGTTTTGTATAACTAAATTTTTCATTCAAAGTGATCAATGATTCAAAAATAAAAATGAAAAGGAAAATACAAAATGGAGCTTTAACTGTCTGTGATAATAAGTTTCTCATGTTTCATCAAAAAGGAAAAGTTCAAAGTTTTGAAAAGATTGTTTCAAAAACAAGTTCAAAATGGTTTATGACTATCTATTGTACTCAGTTGGGTAAATAGTCTAAGTCATACGGCTTCGACCATTTTCTGCAATGAGTAGAATGAGGAGTGAGTCACGTAGTGACCATCCAATTGATGTTACATTAGTGTGGTTGTATACTCATTGTTTTCAAACATCTTTAAAAAACTTGTGAGTTTGGAAAAATTATCTCAATTTCTATCAAAAAGTTGTTTCTTTGTGTCACAAAGTGGTACTCTTTTACTAAAAAAGGTTTCAAAGATTATAAAGTTATACTCTTGGATTTCTTAAACCATCAATGCTTTTCATAACTTGTGTTTTTGCCAAGTTGATGTTGTCTAAATAAGAGTATATCTTTATTTCTTGAAAGAGTATCATTTCACAAATGCTTTTTGGTGAGAAAACTCTAAATAGAAAGAGAGATAAAATACGTACGCGAAAAAGAAAATCAAAGTATGCTCAAAAGAGAAATGCCAGAGCATACAAAATGAGATTAAAAGAAAAAGACGAATAAAGCGTATGGTATATGCCTGAAAAAGCAAGAATTGGCACATGAGAAAGAAAATGATCAGAATATGCTCAAAAACAATTGCCAGAGTATATAAAAACAGACAGAGTGGAAAGAGACAAAAATGTTATAAATGTGAATATTACAAACTTTATCTCATTTCACTAATCACTTCATGTTATCATACAGTATTCCACATGGCTCAACAAGTAATTCCAGCTGCTCAGCTTACCATTGGGAGATGCAACAATTATGTGATGCTTCAGAGTATTCCATGCTCTCTTGATTGCAAGATTGTTGGGCAGATATTACTTGATCATCCACTAAGCTATGCTTTAACCGCTACAGCTGATGTTCCTGTTGTGTATTTACAGCAATTCTGGTAGACAGTTCACAAAGTACCCAACACCAATGATACTATCTGGATACTCAAGAAATTACTTACACAATGGATATGTTTTGAGCTATTCTTAAACTTTCAGTGGAGACACCAGACAATCCATTTGTTACACCTGTCACCATTGAAATTATTGAATCTTTCATGAACAAGGTTAGCTATCAAGGAGTGGTTGATTGATACCTAATTTATATATATTATATATACTATAATACACACGAATGTCATAAATCCCCCATACTAAGCTATTGTCGTGTCCTCACGCAATGTCATAAATACACGCATAGAAAACCAAAAATTTCAACCTCCTTAGACTAATTACCATGAAAAGTAGCAAACTGTTCATCTAAGGGGATTAAGAAATCACTAACTTTTAGGATCACGGAACAAGAAACACTTTTAAATAATCTCCAAAAGGATAAATTCATCGTCCTCGATTTTTCACCCGCCCCAAACCAAGCTTAAAAACTAAATCATTGTTAAATACAAGTTAAGATGCTAACACTACTCATAAATGCAAATTGTGTACGCATAGCTACTTTTCGCTCCCTTATTCCTAAATCCTCTAAAGATTTTATATTTATTATTGGTGACGAATAATTATGTCCTTATTCATATAAAGTAAACCCAGTTTAGATCATAATTAGTTTGAAATCCTTTCCTAAAGAGACGATATAGTGAGAATAAGGTCCACATTAAGGTTCTAATTTCGCATGATTTAGGGGTTATCTTTTTTATTTCATCTGAAACAACTCAACTACGAGTCCAGAGACGGAGGCTTTATTTAGATAACCCCGGAGACGAAATTTGGCTTTATTATTATTAATATTATTGCTACATTTTAACCCCCGGGGTCCTTTAAACAACTGCCACATTGGTATGCGAGCCGACCATGGTCCAGGAGTCTTATTTCGACCAGGAGATCCTCGACCTTTTTGAAAACTGCCACATCAGAATTCGAGCCGACCATGGTCCAGTAAACTTTTATCAGTCTTGGATTTGTTATTATTATTATTACCTTCACCGATTAAACGATTGTCACATCGGTATGCGAGCCGACCATGATCCAATGGACTTATTTTGGCTTTGGTTTATTATATTATTATTATTATAATAGCCAAATTTCAAGTCTTGTGGTCTTTTAACTACATAGACAACGGTAGCGAGCAGTCAGGAATCGGTAGCTTATTTCCTCACAACACTAACAAAACCTCAATGTGTACCTTACTTTCACCAGAAGAAATCTATATGAAGGGATTTAAACTAAGAATCGCAAAAACTAAATTAACTTTATTTATTTATCAATTATATAACATTTATTAAGCTGATGGGAGCAAAAAGCCACAATTAACCTCTATGAGCTCTAAAGAGATCCAACTACTCCACGCTTAGTATCTAACTTATATAAAACTCTATCATTTTTCGTTCTTCGCAAATTTAAAATCTTTAATAAAAAGATCCGCGAATGCTTTGTCTAATAAAATCAAACTTTGCATATTTAAAGTCTATTATGGAAACTTGCAAACTCTTGGCTCTTCTTCAAGCTAGAATTCGCGTTTTAAAACTTCTTGTATAAAAGACTAGCAAAAGCTTAAATTTATATAGGTTAAGGGGCAAGCTAGAGCGCAACATGCTCGATCAAGTCAAAATTTATTCTTATTCTCACCATCGGAAAGTCAAAAATTCATGTAAAAACACTTATTTTATTTTTGAAAATTTTTTAATTTTGGCATAAAATCACATATTTTGGTGGCAAAACGGGGTTACGTGAAGACAAAGCAAATGCAGGTAAGATCAAATCAATAGATACCCCCATACTAGAACTAAACATTTTCCTCAATGTGATACTGCCACCCTCATACTAAAATCAATGCATAATCCTAATTTAAAAGGGTCTCTACATAAATCTAAAGCCATTATATAATTATGCTAATAGATAAATGTTAGTCAATAAGATCTAGGATATCGGATTCCCATATATAAGCATGCTAAGGATAGAAGATCGATTGAACGATGGACAAAACCACGAGCACGAGAGTCTTTATAATCCGGGGCAATCCTGAACATAAAACACAAGCCTCGAATCACGAGAAAGGAAGAGGCGAGCCTCCTCACGTCACACTTATTAGAAAATAGAAAAAGAAGATAGAAACACGGGTTGCCTCCTGAGAAGCGCTTGTTTTTGTAAGAGTCTCTAGCTTGACTCTCCCCATATCATCGTGATATTAGGGACGAAACATGTGGAAGAGTAAATCTCCATCGGACTTTCATTCAAGATGTTTAGATAAACATTGAAGCATATGAAAGTTACACTCTGATGAGAGACCACCGGCTCAAGAGAATAAAAACTAAAAACGGAGATACCGGGGTCAAAGATAATATCTTCACTCCTGGAGGAGAAAAGAAGAGAAGAATCCATAGAAGCAGTTTTCTTAAGCAAATACTCCAGAAAGATTTAGTCTCCCTCCGAATCATGATAACCGACCTTAATATAAGTAGAAACATCCATATCAAGAAGAGCATTGATCTCATCAATATCGCCTCCTGGGTCGAAACACTCATCCTCATTAGCATCGGAAAGAGGTGTGAAAAGCAAAGCCGGCTCATAAGAGTCCTTGCTCTCGGTGTCCTATAACACCTTATTAAAAAGAGGATTTATGTCACTAGAGATGTACTCTTCATCAAATTCAAAAAGAGGATTGGAATAAATTTTAAAATTTTTCTCCGGAACATCCTCCTCAGGAAATGACTCGTCATCACTTAAGGTAAAATCATCATTAAAATCGAAGAGAGGATTAGAGAAAGTCACAAAATTATCACAAAAAGGCAAATCACACTCTTTGTTATTATCGTCATCTCCCGGTGGAGGTGAGTGAACGTGAGCAGGTTCGTCAGTGAACTTCTCGAGAATAGGATCAATTATCTTAATATCAGACTTAGGCGAAGACTCGATCGATAGTTCTCGGTTCAGCAAATATTCAATTTTTCTAAGCTCAGCTTCAGGATCAAAGTTATCATCCTTATTTCCTGGTGGAAATGGGTCAAGAAGAGTGAGTTCATCGGCGAACTCCTCAAGAAGAGAATCAGAAAAAGGAGTGGTACTGCCACTCGAGGGATGATTTGATTTCTTAAATTTTAACACTTCAGAGAAACGATCCTCGCATGTGATGTCAATAAAATTAATCATGTTAATTGACTCATGAGGATGTTTCGAAGTGTTATCAATATGAAAGATCAATTGTTCATCTCCGTCTCTGAGAATAAGTTCTTCTCCGTATACATCGATTAATGCATGAGCCGTCCTCAAGAAAGGTCTCCCGAGATGATGGGAATCCGAGGATCGACATCATAATCAACAACTACAAAGTCGGCCAAAAAATGAAACTTTCCTACTTTTACAAAAACATCTTCGGCAACACCAACCGGATAAGCAACTGATCGGTTTGCGAGATCGAGAGTCATGCGATTAGGAGTAAGTTCCGGGAGCGAAAGCTTCTTCCAAACGGAAAGAGGCATTAGATTAATGCTAGCACCAAGATCGGCCAAGGCTAAGCATTCATCTAGCTCCGGATAATCACAAGGAATGAGAAACTTGTCGGGGTCTCCAAGTTTTTCAAGCAACTTTTTTAGTAGCACCGCCGAACAATTCTCATTTAATGGAGTATTAACCAATTCGAATAATTTCTCCTTATTACTAAGGAGACTCTTAAAAGTAAAAGCGAATTTAGGTATGTGAAGAAGAGCATCCGCAAAGCTAAGGTCGAAATGTAATCTTTGAAAGATTTGAAGGAACTTCAACATTTGATAATTAGCTTTTTCACAGAGCTTATGGTCATTAAGCCTTGAAGGATAAGGTATCGAAGGTTTAGGATTAGGCTTCAGAGCAACATCGGGCTCTGGAATAGGAACTTGGACAAATGGAGGTTGGACGTGTGCGGTACTTCCTAAATTTGTAGTTCGCACCTTATCCTTTGTCGCCTCTGGTTCACCTTCTACTTCCTTCGGAAGAGGAGAAGAAGTAGTTGGAATCCTAGGTCCATCATAAGAAACACTACTTCGGGTAGTAACAGCTTTTGAGTCACCTCTCGGGTTAGCAACGGTATTACTAGGAAGTGATCCCGAACCCAAGGGACCTTGCCTCTGTATTGTAAGATTAGTTAACATGTTCATTATCTGATTGTTTGGATTTTCTAGCTTATTGGTTTTTGTCTCAATAGAGGAAAATTGATTTGTAAAAGAAGATTTGAATTCATTCCGCAATTCCGACTTCATATTACACATTTGAGTTTGCATGGCTCTCAAAGTAGCTTCATTACTTTTCATGTAGTTCGATAACTCATTCAAAGGTCCAACTTGAGCTTGATTATTCGAGGATTGATAATTCAGAGCTTGATAATTGTTGTTTCTTTGATTGAAGTTCTGCCCTCTTTGTTGATTGAATCCTTGATTGTTCAGAGCTTGATAATTTCCTTGATTTTGATTGTACCAATTCTGGTTGTAGTTTTGATTGTTCTGCACATTTGGAGGAGGAAAACAAGGTGGTCCCATTTGGTTGCTAGCATGATAATTCGGGTCTCCTTGAGGACGATATCCGTTACCTCCTTGATTGTAGGTCCCTACGGCTGCACAAGCATCAAAAGTGTTGCCACCGGTGTAACATTCCGTATTCTCAGGTCATTTTCAATACTATTTAATTTCACTATTTATTTTTTTTCTCGTACGCATTCACTTTTAATTTTAAACTTTAAGTTAAATCGCGTAAACTGAAAATGATCATACAATGTAAACGGGCATTAAATGATTAAATGTTTGCATCAAGCAAGTGTTATATGATTATTATGAGGATAATTAATGACTTTGTTCATTTTATTTTTTTATTGTAGTAAAATTCTACGTTTCATAATTTAATATACGTTTAGGCCTACCCGGAGTTCTTAAAAACTAAAATACGCCTAAACAAATACACCACGATTTATACCCAATACTCAAATTAATTAAAAATACCTCATATATACTAAAATGCGAGAAAATAAGAGGATGAGAACAATAGTCATCATATTACATAATATCTAGATATTATCATACGTACAGTCTTTTTACAAATTTAATCAAACTTGTCATGCTTAACTTAACTAGGGGTTTAGGAAAGTAATAGGTTTTTAAAGTAAACCAAGATATTAATACTATATATAAGCTCTGCATGCATGGCTAATGTTTACATACTGTCATACATAACATAAATCTTCATTTTCTTTCTTCTCTTTTCTTTCTCAAACACCCACCGGCACCAACTAGGCCATAAAAACAAATCCACACCTTGATTTTGTAGATCCCTACACCCCTATACACAAAATACTTAAGGTATTTAAGGTGTGTTCGGATCGCTTTGGTTCCATCATTTTCAAGTACTTAAAAAAGAAAAAGGAAAGATTAGGGTTTTTGAAACCTAATCTTGGGTTATAAGCTTGGAAGCTTTATTTTTGAATCTAAACACGGGTTTAGAACTCATTTCACATCTCTTACATCATTATTAAGGTTTTCTTAAATCCTTTATACTTTTCTTTCTTATGATTCTATGTATTACATGTTATATATAGCCCATATCACCCACTTAATAATGACTTTTAAATGTCATAAAATGGATTTTTATTTGAAGTTTATTAAATTTTACACTTATTCTCATGTCCTAATGTTATAAATATCATAGGAAAAGTAAATATACAAAAATGTTAACTTATGTTTAAGTATAAACTTATTTAAGACAAATTAGGGTTTTATAATGTTTCTTAAAACCTACACATTAGTGAAATTAATGAAAAGTAAAAGGGTTTTATTAAACTTGTTACATGAAATTATAAGGGGACTGGGATGGATATTAGACTTTCTTATAAAGTACAAACATATTAAAAACTATGGTTATAAGAGGTATTTATTAGTAAACTACTAAGTTAATAATACATAAAAACAAGGTTTTTATAAAGAAAGAAAACCTAATGGAAAACTTAGGGCTGTCCAAAATTCGAATTTTGGACAGTAGGGTTATGATATTTTAGAAAATAATTACGCTCCGTGGACGATTCCATAATGATAAGAAACGACTGAAATACGATCTATAACCGAAAAAAAGATACGTTAAATTAAAAACGAGGGTTTGGTTTACAAACTTTAAATACTTTATAAAAACTATTTTTATAGAAAAAGTTACATATTCATGGCAGTAGGTTGGAGTTTAGAACACCTCTAAAAATCTGATATAACTTTTGATTACGAGATCGTACACGCAAGACTCGTTCAAATACGGAAACTATAACAAAGTAAATTACGGAAGTTTCCGATAATTAAAGTTTTATAAAAGTAATTTTATAAACTATGAACAGTAAAAATCATCATTCATCAGTGAATTTAATCTTTATTAAAATATAATACCTCTTTTTATAACAAAAACGTACTCGAAGGAATCACTAAAATCGGGATTTAAAACGAATAAGTTATTACGATTACAAGTTTACGCCAATTTTTAAAGCCTTTAAACGACCAACGAGCTGTTGTGAACAGTAATTTTACTATTCATCACAGAATCTTTTAAACTTGAAAATGTATAATTTGATCGCTCGTCTTACTACGAAGACTGGAAGTAAGTACGACGAACAACGGGCTTTTTTTAAAACGGCCAAAAATTAGGTCATTTTTACAAGTATTTCTATAAACGTTTTCACTTTATAAATATTATTTTATTAAAACGATTGTCGGTGATTATGCTTTATAGTATATTGGGGGGGGGAGTGGTTATCAAAGTGCTATATTACTAGGGAGTTTCATAATGAGGCCTCTTCGGATGGCGTTTCGACGATGTTGTTGGATTTACGATTTAAAGTATCCTAACTCCTCGAACGTCATGTCATGACCTCTTTAATTATGATAGCCCGAACGATAGTACGATGTAACAACTATAAGATTATATTCAATGTTATAAATTGAAGTACTCGGTACTTATTCGACCTTAATTTAAATAGGGCATCAAACGTTTTGCGTGACATTTTATCTGTGATTATTGGACTATCAGTATTAAGGTGAGTTCATAGCCCATCTTTTTACTACTTAATTGTTTTACAAAACTCTACGGGGGTGAGTGAGTACATTTGTTATTTTTTTACTATTGGACACAAGTGTTTTTATAAGTGTTTTCAAAGTGTTTTAAAACTGAATGCTATCCAGATTTACTGTGAATATTATTGCCTAAAGTTACCACTTATTGCCAATTAAGTCCCCACTATATCATGAACCGTCAATAGCTATTGTATGTGAGCGCGAGTGTTTGTGGGCTTAGATCTATCGGGACTGGCCAATCCCCCACTGGAATTTTTGGTCACAAGGGTGGACCATGGTGAATTTAAACATTGAGAAAATACTTTTAGGTTGTTGGCAAAGCATCCGATACAATTGGGGCACAAAACTAGTTAAGGCATGGGTTCATGAAGCTTGTGCCATAATAACCGTTTTTTTTTGGACTACTTAACTGTGTTTTTTAGAGTCCATTATTACATCGATCTTGTGTCCACCAATTTACCAACAAAACTATGATTTCACTCAACCTTTGTGTTGACTTTTAGCATGTAAATTCAGGGTCCTAGGGTATGAAAGACTGAAGGGGAGCCGTGGGCGGGATCATAATGAAGATGGATTCTGTGTTTTATCTAAATTATATGCAACTTTTGTATTTCCTAAACTTAAGTCATCTTTTGAGATTTTTGTTTTTTTTTAAATGAATGTTGGTGTTATGACATTCAAACAACTTATGGCGACCTAATGTATTAACTCTGATATTTTGCTATAAATGAAATATTATCTTAAAACGTCCATTCTTGGTCGTTTCCTATATCTTGTTTGTTGTACTTGAAGTAGCACCCCAATGTTACTATTCCGCTGCTACCTGATTTTGGGGGTTGTTACAGATGGTACCAGAGCCAAGGTTATAGGGAACTGGGTCATTTTCAAAACCTAGTCTATAACTACAAAGTTTAAAGATTTTCTTTTCTTTTCATTTTCAAATTACAGAATCCTTCCTCGCTATCGATATCCACAGCGCGCGTATTCCCCGTCCTTACTTGCTTTTCTGATTATCATTATTGCATTATATATACCTTATATAAATAATACTGGTTTAAATTCGAATCTTCTTACGTCTATCCTTTTGGACATATCAATATCTATCTCTATCAGTCTATTAGTAACCCTGAGTAATTCATGATTATTTACATCATCCTTCTATTTCCTTTTTCCATCATTATCATATCCATTAACTCTTGCATACCTTTACAAATTCTTAAACAAATTATACACGTATGTTGCCAGGAATCATGCCGCGGCCTAGGAGACATTAAGAAGAAATCTTTTAGGAAGATAGTGGAAAGGCGTAGTGGCCAAAGCCATTTGAAAAATATGAAAAGACCAGAGCTGACTCAACAATACTTGGTGGATCTGGACAAACACATACTGGAGGGACTGTTGTTGCCAGAGATACATGGATGTTTCGTTATTTATAAGAATTTATTGAACAGCAAAAAGCTCACTCTTTCAAAGGGGACTGCAGGGTCGTCGGACTGAAAACGTTGGTTCGAAAAGATAGAGCAAGAATTAGTGTTTGAGTTTGCCAAATGTGCTTGTGGATGACAAAGTGAGTTTGCTATGTTGCACGTTAGAGGGTCGTGCCCTAACCTGGAGGACGGAAAATGTTCAGACTCTTGGGACTCGCTATTGCTTAATCAGATCCCATGGCGTGGAGCAAGTGGTGGGAAAAACGCTATGATGACGACTGAATACTTGCACCAAGCAACCGAAATCGAAAAGATGGAGCTAAGAATCTGGACTCTGACTCGAAAAAAGGATGATGATTATCGAGGCTTACACATAAGGGGGGGCAAAAAAATCGCTTCCATGAATAGTTCTGGATGTGTCATGAATTGAGGCCCACAGATAAGCAAGAAGATTGGAAGTACATTTCGTGGGTTTCCTGAAGGAAATCAAAGGAAATATGATTTTCTTCTAAACCTAGCGAACCTTGCATGAGGCAATCAACATGCTCCGTTTGCACTGGTTCGTGAGCATCAGTTCAGGGTAAGGCCTGCTTGGAATTAGTGGAAAGTATGATAAAGGAAAATGGGGGAGAAGAGGGGGAAAGACCAACCAAAAGGAACACATTAACAATAACTACAACAATAACCACAACAACTCACCAGAACGCAACCGAAACCACAATTATCCCCTAGAACAAAATAGGAGAACAGGCACTGTCAGGGCTATGCTGCGCCCAACTGGAGGATAGGATTTAGCTGGAAATTTTACCAAAGTGAATCTGATGAAATTACATCATCATGGGGACCGTTGTCCTCAAAGTGCAGAAAATGTCAAAAAGTGGGGCACCAAGAGAAGGATTTGGTAGATTCGGGGTCCAGCGGTTTGCAGGTAATGAATTTCCTGCAAAATTTGACATGCTCTCGGGTTTTTGTGGTGAGAAAGGACACCTCAAGGACACGTGTCCAAAAGCAAGATACCACCAGAATGATGGAGCTCGTGCTAGAGACTTCTGTGGTGGTTGAAAATCCGCAGCAGGACGAAATCGAATGTGGTCACGGTACGTTTCTCCTTAATGATCACTAGCTTTGTATCTCTTTGGGATTGCTGGTGTGAGTGAGAGAGTTTTGTATCTTCTGCGTTTACGCCTTTTATTGATATTGCCCCAACTGCCACTTTGAACACTAATTATGAAATCGAATTAGCAGACGGAAAAGTTGTTAGCACCAATACCATTTTATTTGTTGCACCTGATCTTATTAAAATCACGTCTTCAAAATAGACTTGTTGCCAACCCAATAGGCAGTTTTGATTGTTATCATTGGATGGAATTGGTTGGCATACTACGAGGCTCTCATCGATTGGTTATAGAGAGATTGTCCGTTATTCCTCTTCCGACTGCGAGATCTTGAAGTTCAAGGCGACATGAGGCCGGACAAGGATCTTGGATCACTTTGCATGTATTAAGGACTGATGAGCAAAAGCTTGATGAATCCGCAATGTCCGAGATTTCCCCGAGTATTTCCAGATGATCTGTTGGGTTTACCTCATCGTGCGAGAGGTAGCAATTTCGATCGATCTAATTTTCCCAGGCGCATCCCCAGTTAGTTGTTAGATCTCCATACCGGTTTTACCCCTTCAGAAATGTTTGGAATTGTGGAACCAGCTCAAAGAACTTCTAGGAGGGTTTTATTCGGACCAAGTCACTCACCATGGGGAGCACCTGTGCTCTTTGTCAAGAAGAAGGACGGTTCGATGAGAATGTGTATTGACTACAGGGAACTAAACAAGTTGACTATAAAGAACCGTTACCCTCTTCCCAGAATTGATGACTTGTTTGATCAATTACAAGGTGCGTGTTGCTTCTCCAAGATAGATCTTCGTTCCGGATATCATCAGTTGAGAGTCCGAGAAGAAGATATACCGACCAAAAGACCGCGGTTTTAGAACCCGAATATGGGCACTTTGAGTTCACAGGTCATGCCAATTGGGATGACAACCGCGTGCCAGTCAATATTTATGGACTTAATGAACCGCGCGTCTGCAAGCCGTATTTGGACAAAATCGTAATTGTGTTCATTGATGACATTTTAATTCTACTCCAAGTCGAAGAAAGAGATGGAAGTCACCTGAAGACAATTCTAGCTTCTCAAGACTGGAGATGTTGTTACGCCAAATTTTCAATTTTGCAGTTGCGAAATTTTGGTTGAAGGAAGTTCAGTTCTAGGACATGTGTTAACCGAAACGGTATCACGGTGGATCCTAGCAAGGTTGAGTCGGTCAAGAACTGGAAGACCCTTGAGTCACCAACAGAAATCCGTTCATTTCTAGGATTGGCAGGATACTGCTGAAGGTTTATCGAGAATTTCTCCAAGATCGCCAAGCCCCTCACCCTGTTGACTCAAAAGAACAAGGCATATGTGTGGGTCGATGAGCAAGAGGAAGCCTTTCCAAATTCTGAAGGAGAAACTATGCAATGCTCCTGTGTTGGCACTCCCCGATGGACCAGACGACTTTGTGGTCTATTGTGATGCATCAAAACAAGGTTTTGGGTGCGTGCTGATGCAGCAAGGCAAAGTGATAGCATATGCGTCAGAAGTTGAAGATACTGAGAATAATTATACCAACCCACGACCTTAGAATGGGTGCGGGTGTGTGTTTGCTCTTTAAAAATTGGAGCCATTATCTTTATGGTACGAAAAGGTATTACACTGACCACAAGAGTCTCCAGTTACATATTCGATCAGAAAGAGGTTGAAATATGCGCCAAGGGCGGTGGATGGGATCGAGCTCTTAGTGATTATGAATGCCGATTGTTCAAATTACCACCAGGCAAGGCAAATGTATGGTGGCAGCTGCCTTGAGCAGAAAAGAAAAGACTCAAGCGGACGAGACGTGCTATGAGTATACTATTCATTCTGGACTTAGGCTAGATTTTGGAAGCACAGATCGAAGCTTTCAAGGACTCAACGCCCCAGCTGGAATGGCTCTTAGAGGATTTAGAAAGACACTTTGCGCAACGAGCTGGATGGTGATAATTTACTTCATTGATCGTATCTGGATTCCATCAATTGAGAGATGTAAGGAAATTAATCATGGATGAGCTCATACATCTAGATATTAGTACATCCTCCGGGTTGCAGATACGATGTACTATGATTGCGAGACTTATATTGGTGGCCTGGTATGAAGAGAGACCATTGCTGGAGTACGGTTAGCAGATGTCTTACATGCTCTCAGATTTTAAAGCGTAAACACCAGAAACCCTCAGGACTTCTTCCAGCAATCCAGGAAATCTTCTGCGTGGAAAGAAGAATGGGGAATAAAAGTTAGCAATGGACTTTCTCACAGAAGTTGCCCTAAACAGCATAACAGTGGGTATATGCTACGATTTGGGTCATTTTGGATGACTGGACCAAGTCGGCTCATTTTTCTACCTATTGTGAGGACTACAAACCCCGACGAATGCTGGCAAAGATCTATGTCACGAGATTGTTAGCGAGGACATGGTGTGCCAGTGTCAATCATTTCGACCGTGATGGCTCGATTCACGTACACACTTATGGGCCAGCTTCTTCAGGAGCAATTGGGTACCAGGACTAGACATGGAGTACAGCTTACACACCCTCAGACCGCGGTCAGATGGAGTAGCGTACTATTCAGACGTGGAGGATATGCTTCGAGCCTCCTTGTGTTATGGATTTTGGTGGCAGTTGGGATACTATCTACCTTTGATGATGTTTTCTTATAATAACAGTTAACATACAACGCATTATGTGTGCACCCCCAATTTGCGGCTCTGTCACGGGCGGAAAATTGTAGATCCCCGGTTATATGGACTGACAGTTGGCAGAAAAAGTCCGCTTATTGGATCCTTTTCAGCAACCATACTCTGAGATTTTCCTTGTTGACATTACATAAGGTACCTGCACTTAAATCAAGACTTTGTTCCTTCTGAACATTGATTGATGTACCTGCACTTACATCCAGAGTTTGTTTGCATTCATGAATATGAGGGATATCTACATTTGAACCATGTGGGGGTTCACTGTCAACCTTGCTTGTGCAAGAGTCGAATAACTTTCCTGTAGGAATCCACCTAAGACCAACAGATTTGAAAATTCTACCCGTGGGTTTCCACCTAAGATCAGATCTAGGAGATGTTTTCTCAGACACAGCGAAAGTCTTATTAGGAGAAAACCTATGTCCTGTAAAGATCTGTCTACTAGGTTTTTGAGTATGACTCTTTTGATCTATGGGTTTGTTACTGTTTGTGGTCTTATTGGATTGAATCTTAGCACGTGAATTTACTTCCTTCAGGAGTTTTGTTATACAAGCATCATGATTTGCATTAAAGACACACCTATGACATGTAGAACAAACAAAGTTTTTGGAATCTGAAAAAGAACTAGAACTCTTAGAGTGATCTGCTTTGGGCACAGCCGTTATCGTAACGCGACTACTCTTAGATACAGGCAAACTTCTAGATGTTTGATTGTTGCTCCTAGGTTTTTGTAACATTCCGTATTCTCAGGTCATTTTCAATACTATTTAATTTCACTATTTTTTTTTTCTCGTACGCATTCACTTTTAATTTTAAACTTTAAGTTAAATCGCGTAAACTGAAAATGATCATACAATGTAAACGGGCATTAAACGATTAAATGTTTACATCAAGCAAGTGTTATATGATTATTATGAGGATAATTAATGACTTTGTTCATTTTATTTTTATTGGCTACGTAAAATTCTTACGTTTCATAATAAAATACGTTTAGGCATACCCGGAAGTTCTAAAACCTAATCGGCCTAAACGAATATACCCACGATTATACCCAATACTCAAAATATTAAAATAACCTTCAATAATACATGCATATTGCCGAAATTTAGTGGATGAGAACAAGAGTTTCAAGAGTTGTAAATTAATATCTAATAATATCTGAATATGAATAAAAGTAAGTTCTTTACACATTTTTTCAAACTTGTCATGCTAACTTAACTAGGGTTAGAAAGTAACTAGGGTTGGGTTAAGTAGATATTTATACTATAAATAGCCATGCATGCATGAGCAAAGTTTACATACTTTCATACTTAACAAAACTTCATTTCTTTCTCTCTTTTCTTCTCCAAATCCCACGGCACCATATAGCCTCCAAACAAAATCCATAACTTGATTTTCTAAGATTATACAACCCTATACACAACTATTACAGGTATGATAAGGTGTTTACAGCTTGGATCTCCATTTGCAAGTATTAAGAAGAAAAAGTAAAGATTAGGGTTTTGGAAACCTATCTAGGTTTAGCTTGAAAGCTTGGATTTAAGTCTAAACACGGGTTTAGCATTCATTTTACATCCTATACATCATCACTAAGGTCTTTCTAAATCCTTCATACTTTTAATTGTTGTGATTTTATGTGTTATATGTTATTTACGGCTAAATCACCACCGAATGGACTTATAAGTGTGTAAATGAGTTTTTATTTGAGTTTATCAATTTATACTACTTATTCTTATGTCTCTGTATATTCTATATACTATGGAAAAAGTAAAAAAAAGTATGTTAACTATGGATTAAGTATAAAACATGGTTTAGGATAAATTAGGGTTTATTAGGTTCTTAAAACTTCAAATGTGAAAATAATGAATAGTAAAAAGGGTTAACTTGTTAAAATGAATTTAAAAGGACTAGGGATGATATTGAACCTTTATTATAAGTACCACATATGTAAAATATGTTTTTAAGAGTTTTTATAGTAAACTACTAAGTTAATAATACATAAAAACAAGTTTTTATAAAGTTATACACTTAAATACATAGGGGCTGTTTTTAATTCGTATGTAGGCTGTTGCTTTTGGATATTTTAGAGTTGTAATTCGCCTCATGTCGATTCCATAATGATAAGAAACTCAAAAGAAAAACCGATCTATAACGAAAAAGATACGTTAAAAACGAGTTTACGACTATAAATACTTTTATAAAACTATTTTTATAAAAAGTTACTATTCATTACAGCAACTTTTATTTTAAAACATCTAAAATATGATATAACTTTTGATTACGAGATCGTACACGCAAGAATCGTTCAAAACGGAACTATAACGAGTAAATTACGACATTTCCGATAATTAAAGTTTATAAAAGTAATTTTATAAACTATGAACAGTAAAAATCACTATTCATCAGTGAATTTATCTTTATAAAATATAATACCTCTTTTAATAACAAAAACGTACTCGAAGGAATCACTGAAATCGGGATTAAAACGAATAAGTTATTACGATTACAAGTTTACGCCAATTAAAGCCTAAAACGACAAACGAGCTGTTGTGAACAGTAATTTTACTATTCATCACAGAATCTTAAAAACTTGAAAATGTAATATTTTGATCGCTCGTCTTACTACGAAGACGTGGACGTAAGAAACGCGAGCAACGGGCTTAAAACGACCAAATTAGGTCATTTTTACGAAAAGTATATTTATAAACGTTTTCACTTTATAAATATTATTTTACTAAAACGATT
This sequence comes from Tanacetum coccineum, assembly GCA_026074375.1. Classification (NCBI taxonomy): domain Eukaryota; kingdom Viridiplantae; phylum Streptophyta; class Magnoliopsida; order Asterales; family Asteraceae; genus Tanacetum; species Tanacetum coccineum. Next base: position 56,194 of record BQNB010009223.1, read on the forward strand.
AGTCGGTGATTATGCTATATAGAATATTGAGTGGTTATCAAAGTGCTATATTACTAGGGAGTTTCATAATGAGGCCTCTTCGGATGGCGTATCGACGATGTTGTTGGATTTACGATTTAAAGTATCCTAACTCCTCGAACGTCATGTCATGACCTCTTTAATTATGATAGCCCGAACGATAGCACAACGTAACTACTATAATATTATATTGAATGTTATAAATTGAAGTACTCGGTACTTATTCGACCTTAATTTAAATAGGTTGCATCAAACGTTTTGCGTGACATTTTTATCTGTGATTATTGGACTATCAGTACTCAAGGTGAGTTCATAGCCCCCTTTTTACTACTTAATTGTTTTACAAACTCTACGGGGTGAATTACATTGCTTATTTTTACTATTGGACACAAGTGTTTTTCTAAGTGTTTTCAAAGTGTTTTAAACTGTATGCTATCCAGATTACTGCCTGAATATTATTGCCTAAGTTACCACTATTGCCAATTAAGTCCCCACTATATCATGAACCGTCAATTGCTATTGTAGTGAGCGCGAGTGTTGTGGATAGATCTATCGGGACTGACAATCCCCACCTGGAATTTCTGGTCACAAGTTGACCATGGTGCATTTAACATTGAGAATACTTTTAGGTTGTTGGCAAGCATCCTATACAATTGGGGCACAAACTAGTTAAGGCTTCGGGTTCATGAGCTTAGTGCAATAATAAACGTTTTGGACTACTAAATGTGTTTTAGAGTCTATTATTACATCGATCTTGTGGTCCACCAATTTACCAACAAACCTATGATTTCACTCAACCTTTGTGTTGACTTTTAGCATGTAAATTTCAGGTCCTAGGGTATGAAGACTGAAGGGGAGCCGTGGCGGATATCAATGAAGATGGATTCTGTGTTTTATCTAAATTATATGCAACTTTTGTATTTCATAAAACTTAAGTCATCTTTTGAGATTTTGTTTAAATGTATGTTGGATGTTTATGACATCAAAAACTTATGGGACCTAATGTATTAACTCTGATATTTTGCTATAAATGAAATATTATCTTAAAATGTCCATTTTTGGTCATTTCCTATATCTTGTTTGTTGTACTTGAAGTAGCACCCCAATGTTACTATTCCGCTGCTACCTGATTTTGGGGTTGTTACAGAAACCAGTAATGAAACTATAGTTTAACATTGCACATCAAATTTTCTTCACAACAATAGTAATGAAGCAACTAGGTTAGCACATTTTCTCTCTTGATATCTCCTATCCTTTTAATTTCAGTTATTTATTTTATTGTATTGTTTTTCTATTTCTTTCAATTAAAATCAAAAACCATTTTTGAAACGTGACATTTCAAATTAAAACTAATTACACCTTAGCTCTTGGGACGACCTCGAATTTACCATTCTATACTACTCACGATCGGGTTCTCTGCCCGTTATTGCGTCGTTAGGTAGATCGAGTTTTATAAATTTAAAACTTGATAAAAATATATTTTAAAAGAAAATACGCATTAAGTTTTTGGCGCCGCTGCCGGGGAGCTAAAATTTAGAATTAATTTGATTATTTCTATTCTTTGTCTCAACTCTATATCTACAGAAACCATGGCTGGAGTAGACATCAATACTCTCACTATGGAGCAATACCTGGCATTGTCACGAGAAAACCAGGCACCAGGCGTGGTTAAACCCAAAATCGGAGGCAATGTTAATTTTGAAATCAAGAGTCAATTCATGCGCGAATTGAGGGAAGATACTTTATCCGGAAACAAAGACGAGGATGCTCACGATCATATTGATTGGGTCCTCAGCATCGTTGGCTTATTCAATATTCCCAAAGTCTCTAAAGATGCAGTCATGCTCTGAGTTTTTCCCTTTACTCTTACCGGAACCACAAAAAGATGGGTGTACAGACTAGCCCCAGGAACTATCAATACCTGGGATCTCCTCAAGAAGGCCTTTATCTAAAGGTACTGCCCACTTTCCATGATTACAAAGTAGCTTGAAGACATCCACAACTTCAAGCAAGAAGGAGATGAATCATTATACCAGGCCTAGGAGCAGTAAAATGACCTGCTATACAAGTGCACTACTCATGATATCAACAATCATCTAAAGGTAAATATCTTTTATAAGGGTTTGAGCACTATGAACCGTTACTTGCTTGATTCACAGGGACCCACCCCTGGGATGAGACCAGCCGATGCTCTCACAGCAATTCAAACGATGGCTGACCACTCTCAGAAATGGCACGACGGCACAACAAGCAAGAATATCAGAAGCAGTAGTAGCAAGGATGGACTAGCTGCTTTAGTAAACAAGTTGGATAACCTGGGATGAGACATGAAAAATATAAAGGAAAGTGTTTATGCTATCCAGGTTGGATGATAAATTTGCAAAGGACCTCACCTCGACAAGGATTGTCCCCTTGATTCGTGTGATAGTATACATATAAAATAACACAAATGCAAAGGGCTCAAGGATTTGGATTAAGAGATGATGAATTTGATCAACAGGAGGTTGGACGTCTTCGGTGCTTCGTTTGATTAGCAGGAGGCATAGTGTTGTCCTTTGTCACCCTCGGTGTCATGATTAACTGTTTTCGGTCTTGGATGGTAAACACCACTACGGGTAGTGATACCTTTTAAATCTTCCTTTGGGTTTGGTAACAGTAGTTACCAGGAACGAGTTCAGAACGGATGTAGAAGACGTATAGCCTAGTAACAAATTTTTGAAGCATGTCAGTACAATTGCCATTTGGGATTGCAGGTTTTGACCTTGGTTTTGCTTGTTCTCAACACTGCATCATTGGCCGTGACATATCTGTCAAAATCTGTTTTTGAACACCGTGTGTTTGAGGGTGCAGGTCCTTGATGAGCTACGGTTGTGATTGACGGAGCGTCGATAAAATTGACCTTGGTTGATATTGTTTACTATGTTTTGAATTGAAGTTGTTTCCTCGATTGAATTGTTTTGTACTATGAGGATTCTGAGGGAGGAAAAACAGGAGGTTAGATTTGATTTGAGACCATCGGAGGTTTCGGTATAACCAGAAATTAGCTTGGTTGAATTTGGCCGCAGCGGCTTGGGGGACACATTATAATCTGGATATTGTTTCATAGTGTAAATGTTGCTATTAGTGGCTGGACATGGTTTTGATAATAATGCCTCCCCACAAGTTACACAACTTTTCAACCGCTTTTCGGGAGCGGAAGCTAGGGGTTTGGTTTTTTCTGCTCGCAGAATTCAATGCCCGAACCTTGTCTTTGAGTTCAGCTGAACATCAGTGAGATTGACTGGGTGGAAGAGCTTGTACTCATTTTTTCTACAACAGCTTTGTTTCTGTGATTGTCGTACTTTGACTTTGCTCTCGATGATTTTTAAACATTTCTCGAGGCATTTTTGTCTAAGAAGTTAACACCAGCAGCAGAGTTCAATGAAATATTGATCAATTGAGTTTAGGGAATTTATTAGAATGTATCGAGTGATGCTAATTATGGAAAACCCATGATGAGGGCATCCCCATAAAAGATCATTGAAACGATCCCAAGCCTCATAAAATGTCTCATCAAATTTTTGTTGAAATCTCGTGATTTCATTTCTGAGATTTGTCGTTTTAGAGGGAGGGAAGAATTTGTTAATGAATTTCGAAACAAGATACTCCCATGATTCAATCGACCGAGGGGGTTCTTTGTCACAGCCATTTCCGGGCTGCCCCTTCGAGAGAAAAGGGAAAAGAATAAGTTTAACCGAACGTATTGGTACATTCGGAATACTTCATTGTAGAAGTGATCTTGTTGAAAATAACGGATGTGAGCATGTGGGTCTTCTTTATCATTTCCAAAAAATTGCTTGTTTTGGACAAGATTCAGAAGACCATGCTTGATTTCAAAGTTATTCGCGGTGATCTCCGGAATAACTATCGCATCCTCGTAACCCTCGGTGGGTGCTTCGAGCAATTGCGCCATAGTACGATTATCAGCCATCGTAACTATGGGAGGGATTATCAGGGTTTCTCAAGATTTGGATGATTCAACAGAAGTTTGTTGGACTTGCTGTTGTCGACGTTTACGGTGCTTGAGAACGAGTTACTTTGTGCGCATGCACAATAATAGAAATTAAATAGAAAACTTTACCCTAATTTTTTTTTCAATGTTTATTCACAATGTATTTTACGGACAATGAGATAAGACAACTTAAACCAAATATCTACTTATTCCATCGGAAGCTCTCAAAAAGTTAAAACGCACAGGTGAGCGGAGGCTGGAGTAGAATAGGCGAAGCTTTTTCTCCTTTGGCGTCGTAGTTCCTGGAAAACAACCCTCCTTATACCCACTTTATAGTTTGTTCAACTTTTCAAGGTGAGCCGTATATCGTAAGAGACACAAAAGGTAAGTTTTAAATCTTTTGTTCGAGTTGGGAACCAATAAGTTCACCGGAAGTTATTATGATAATACCTCAATTGAGAATATTATATTTTGGTATTTTTACCAATTTATGTATTTTTGTCTGGTTTTATGGACAATTTTTTTGATTTTATTTCATTATTATTTTTTTTAGATGATAATTTATACTAATAGAAGAAAGTGAAAAATATTTTTGTACTTTTCTATTTTTGTAGAAGAAAAATATTCACAGTTATAAATATGAATTGTAATTAACGTAGCGATTTGTCTTTTCAACCTCCCCGGCAACGGCGCCAAAAATTGACCAGCGCAAACCAACCCCTCTTTTTATGTATCAATAAGTAAATATAAATATAAATACACAACAAAAGATTAGAATTCGCGAGTGCAGAAAACCGGGAAGCAGTTTAGAGCGTTCCGGGTCGTTATGTCCCTACGATGCGGGTGGGGGGGACTAGAAATGATTATCGAAGAACGATTGATGATTGGTGTTTGAATGTCAACAAAGGAACTGTTTGTGATTTAATACGAAAGCAAATGCACATAAAAATTTAAAACAAGAAAATTAAAAAAAAAAAAAACAAAAAAAAAAAAAAAAAAAAAAAAAAAAAATAAAAAAAAAAAAAAAAAAAAAAAAAAATAAAAAAAAAAAAAAAAAAAAAAAAAAACAAAAAAAAAAAAAAAAAAAAAAAAAAATAAAAAAAAAAAAAAAAAAAAAAAAAAAAAAAAAAAAAAAATAAAAAACAAAAAAAAAAAAAATAAAAAAAAAAAAAAATAAAAAAACAAAAAAAAAACTAGAACCAGCATGAAAGTACTAAAAACTTTTTACACTAGGCACAAATAAGCTTCTAATTAGCTTTTAAGACAGACAAATAAGGCTAATCTAAATCTAAATAGGCAAATTAAGCATGCAGATTAAGCTAAATTAAAAAAGAGAAAAACACAACAGTACTCAACAACGAGTTATAACCAGTATTAAATACAGTACTACTTAATGTTAGTACTGCTAGTTATTAGTTGTACTGTTAATAAGTTAAGGTTAGTACTGTGAGCCTTAACAAAACACAATTAAAGAGGAAATAAGCAAATAAGCTAAAACAGGTGGTTAACTACCAAAATAAAGCACTTAAGCATTAAGAATAAAGCAACCAGAATGGACTCTATAATGATAAAATTAGCTAAGAAAACTAAATGATTAATCTTAAAATTATTTTAAAAAGACATATAAGTTCTACTGAAAACAGTACACTAGAATAAGCTTAATCTACTTTAAAAAGCTAAAGAAATCTTAAACAAGCTGAAATAATAAGCTGATAAGCTAAGTTGAACAACCAGTACTAACAGTTAAGACTAACAGTACTAACTTGGAGTCATAGTAATGGCTAGTGTTTAGGTTAGTGCTGTTCCACTAAAAATGAACTAGCAGTACTAACTTAGAGTTAGTACTGTTAGTGTGAAGTTAGTACTGTCCTAAAAATGAACTAGCAGTACTAACTTGGAGTTAGTACTGGTAGCTGAGTTAGTACTGCTACCTTTGAGATCCAAGAAAATGAACTAGCAGTACTAACTTGGAGTTAGTACTGGTAGCGTAAGGTTAATACTGCTCCAAAAGCAGTGTTAACTTATAACTAGCAGTTCTGCTGAAAGTAAGAATAATAAGAGAAAGAGAGATAGACTTACAAAACCCTTGCTCTAAACAGGGTCAAACAATGAATCTACAAGCTCTAGCTTGCATAAAGCAAGCTAGTGAGAGTCCATAAGCCCATCCAGAACTGGCTTATCATCCATAACATAAGCTGAGGTAATTTTGAGAGTGACTGGTGTGATATTCTCTTAACTACTTAACTTTTTAAGCTCACTTAGTTAAAACAGTTTGTAAACAAGCAATATTGAGAGCTTTTGAACATAAAACAACTCAATTCAGAAACTTAACACTTGGGATTATAAATTGACTTAAAAACTTAAATTTGCATTAAAACTTGGAAATGTTACAAAGCTGAAAGCAAAAAGCTGTAAATGACTGAAAATAAGCTAAGTTATATTAAAAATTAAAACTAGATTCTAAGATTGATTTTTTTAAAGGCTTACAAGAAGCTCTATATATAGCCGAAGTATTGGACTTGCATCTTGTGCTTCTTTGGAGAGATAAAACCAAGTGTGCTAGTTGTGTGAGGAGAATCTAGAGCAAATCCCAGCCTTTGATTTCTTTTGAGCTTCTTTGGAGATAATCTCAGCCATCGAAGTGCTTTGGGAATGGAGAGGGATTGCCAACATGGACTTTATAAAGCTGGGGGGAGGGGAAATAGGGTGGATGAAATGATTTGGTAGGGTGTTGAGTGATTTTGCAGGAGAAGTATGGGAGCAAAACAAGGTGCGGGCTGGTTTTGGTATTGGCGGGAGAAAAGCTTATACAAGTTGGGCTGTGGCAGAGAGAGGTTGAAGATGATTAAGGGAATGTTTGGTTTGTGTACAAGAAAAGCCCCTCCACATCTTTCTTCTTTACATTCTCTTTTCCCCTTTCTTTCTTTTATAAATGAAGTCTCCCAAATTGGCATAATCAGCCCTTGTGGTTTATATAATAATATAACTTAGGGGTTTGGCATTTTTGACCCCTCAAGTTATATTTTTCTTTGCTTTTTCTTCTCGGAGTTGACTTGACTTTGATTGGGCTTCGTCTTCACACACTTTTCCATCTCGTGTCTGGTTTTTTTTCGCTTTTTGCTTGGTTTTTCGTCTTTTTGTGAGATATCCGTTCCTGCACAACACAATTTAGCAAAACAAGCATATATTTGGCATTTTGAGTCCGTTTTTGGCTATTTTAGCTCGTTTTTAAAGGTAAAAGGTATGTGTGGTTAAGCACATACCATGACTAAACACCCAAAAAACCATGCTTTGTGTGACTAAATATTACAAATGGCCACACAAACATAAAATTCATGTGGCCATTGGATAAACATTAGTCATACAAAATACATATTTCTTCACTTTAAACAGCATATGGTCACACTTATTAACACTTTTGGTCACTTTATGCTTAGTTGTATGTGACTAAATACCCAAAACAAATATGCTTTGTGTGGCTAAATATTACAAAAAAGGTCACACCAAACTTCACTTCATGTGGCCATTGGAATGATCATTATGTTACACAACATTCACATTTCTTCAATTTAAACACCATATGGTCACACTTATTAACACTTTTTGAGTCTCCTTTTTGCTTAGTTCTGTATGTGACTAATTACCCAAAACAACATGCTTTGTGTGGCTAAAATATTAACAAAAGGTCACACAAACATCAAATTCATGTGGCCATTTGATGATCAATAGTCACACAAAATAGACATTTCGTCACTTTAAACACTATATGGTCACACTTATTAACACTTTTGGTCACTTTATGCTTAGTTGTATGTGACTAAATACCCAAAAAAACCAATATATTCATAACAAGAAAATAAAAAAAGGATGTTACACCCCAGCAAGAATCGAACCCGCGACCTCCCTTACAGAAGTCAAGCAGGTTACCATCTTGCCAGAGCAACCTATTCGTTAATGTAATGCATTTCCGTTTTAATATAGAAGTTTAAGACTTCTCATGGGTTATTTGTAGTAGCTTAATAAAATTGCTTATAAAAAAGGATGTTACACCCACAAGAATCGAACCGGCGACCTCCACTTACGGAACGTCAATCGGTTTACCATCTTGTCCAAGAGTAACCTAATTCGTTATTGTTATGAATTCATGTTTTATAGAAGTTAGTTTAAACTTTATTGTTTTTTTGCTAGTAGCTTAAAGAGTGCTTATAGAAACTGCTTATTAAACCGTGGATTTTTCTCCTTCTGCTTATGCAATGTGTAAGCTGCAATAACACATAAACCAGACAATAACATCACAAACCAAACAGACCAATACATTAAATTTCATAAGGTTTTAAAAAGTACATGATTTTCACCATTACATAAGTTACCATAAAGTTTGATTGCTAAACAAAACACAAAATATGCTAACATCAGAAAAAACATGTTATAACATGATCAGCTTCCACATGACACCTTTCTTTTCCCCTTTGCCTTATCTGCACAAGTTTTTAATTTCCTGGCTCCCATTTTCTTTTCAATTTCATCCCATGTAGTAACACTTGCTAGTCCCGGCACACATCCTGTGATTGGTATAGGGCTATACATGTTTGGATTGTATTTCTAACAAACTGGTACATATTTACCTTTAGACATTGCAGAGTTAGAGTCATCAATGCAATCCCTGTCTGTGTTTCCCTTGTCTGCGGTTTCCATGTTTGTGCTTTCATTGTCTGTGCTTGGAAAAGTTAGTTGAATTTAGATTATTCCTCATTGTGTAATCCACTAAGCAATCTAGCAATATCCTTGTGTTTGTTGGCCATAAAATAATGGAAGCACTTGCTTTTTTTGCTGCCCATCTCCTATCATCTGAGCTGTCGGTGCTAATGTCAATTATTTTTGCAAAAGAAAATTAAGTATAAGCAGATAATATCCTAACCAAAACACACATTTGTCAATAAAATTAAGACAGAGACTGGGGGGAGAGGGATAGAGGGATAAGTGCGGGAAGGATGCGAATGAGATAACACAATATAGTAAGATAACAGCATTACTTATAAACCAAATATAAACCATTCTAAATAATAAATTCAGTTATAGCATATTGTTTATAGTAGATTAACATTACTACCATTAGTTAAGGACCAAAAAACATAACATCATAAAAGTAGATTTACATCACTATCAACTTCTAGCTTTCCTCTACCCTATTTCTCTTTAGGGCAAAAGTCATTGTTCTTCAATCCAAAGTCTTGCCTTAATAGCAATTACCCTGGTTTTTAGCATTTGCAAGCCAAAGTACTACAATTTGTTATTGGTACAGGGCTTTTTACAATGAGTGTTTTAGTTGATGCTTAGTAGCGTAGCCTTGACCAACATGCTTATTTTTGACTATAGCCTTAGAAAGATGCCTCGGATGCTTATGCTTTAGCCAACATACATGCTTTAGCCTTTTCAATGTCTTTCCAAGAAGGTTTTACATCACTCTCATTACATCCTGATTTTAAGCCAAAACGCCGATTGTCCTTGTAATCATATGCTAATAGTTAGGTAACCTTTGAGCAACACTCTTAGGTGGTTCTGGAGAGTTATAATCTATCTCCTCAGAAGTGCTAATTTGAGAAGTGTTATATAAGTCTGAGTTATTGTTATCTGAGCTACTATCTAAATTCACAACAATGTTTTCTGCAAGTTAACAACAAATTCTGAGCTATGCATACTTAAGGAAGTCTTTTCAATTAAAACTCTGACTAATGTTGACAGCCAATATGGTTGTTGTGGGTATGGCTGAGGATGGGTTGCTACCTATCCTAATATCCTTAGCAAGAAGATCAAATCCTTTTTAATTTGGTTTTTACAATGAATTCCCAAACACTTCTTCATAATATGGCTAAGCATATGGGTTTAATTTTTAAATCCATCACCCCTAAACTGCACTATATATGTGTTTAAAGGAATATAAGAGATTTCGAAAAAATAAATAGGTTATCATTCTAAGAAAATCATGAGAGATATGAACACACAACAACACATATGAGCAGTTAAGCTTGAAAAAAAACATATAATGGACACCCACATTAGCTGAGAAGCTAAAAAAATAAGCTAAAAAGGATTAAGGAGAAAAAAAAGAAGATAATAAAGTTACCGTTCTGATTTGCCATGTTTAAAATTAGGGTTTATGAAAAAGTGTTAGGGATTACTGTAGCTGAACGATTTTGGTGGGTAAAATGAATTAATTTGTTAGGATATCATTTCATCACCTCAAACACAAAAATAAGAAAAATAGATTTTAGAGAGAGAAAGTAAAAAGAAAGAAAATGGTTACTTGATCATAAAAGAAAAAATGAGAAGCAACACCCTCTCCACACTTGGAGAGGGCTATAAATAGTTACAAGAGTGGACTATTCTTGTGGGCTTTGTGTTGGGCCGGTTCATAAAACAAATGGGCTTGAGCCCGACAACTAGGCCCAACTAGCTTAAATGAAATTCCCGTAAACTACGTTTTACTTATACAAGTCTCGGGAATATTTAATGACCATCACTTTAATAAATACACGGCTAACAATCTCCTCCTAAGGGGTGGTCATTCAATTATGGATCCTTCTTGTGACGTCTTGAGTCTTGGAGATTGTATTTCCTTTGGGAATTCCTTTGAAGATCCATTTGCATGCCCTTTGTGAATCTGGGATCTGGTTCTTTAACTTGATATTCTTGACAAAATACTGATATCGTGGTATTTGGCTATGATTTGTCTTGATTACTGAGATATCTAAATCTTTATCCTTGAATCTTTATGCCGCCTTGCGATCTTGTGTCTCCACCCTCATGCTCAAGATCTTGAAAGCTTGCTAACAATCTCCCTCAACATTTTCTTTTAACATGATTACTTGTACCACAAAATTTGTTCTTTATGAGGGTTCCACCTACGAGAAGTTGCTTGTTCATCAGAAATGCGGATAAGACTTTGATCGTTTGAGCTTTCTTCATGTATTAATCTTTGTGGGTTGAGCATGAGGGCTTGAATCTTGACTCGTCTATGGACTAGAAAGCTGCTAACGTCAGGAATACCTTGCAATGTATAGGTTAGTGAAGAACATATATGGCCAAAGTGTCTTTGTCACTTCGTCGATATGGTTGCAATAACACGGTTTCCCAGTTAATTCAGTATATAACACTGACTGTGGATCAGGTAGAATTCTAAAGAATCTCCTTGACAGGGATTCGCAGCTGCACTAGCCGTTCTTCATTACCGGAGCGTCTAAAAACAGACAACACGGTAAGAGTGATATCAGATATGTTACTTTCTTTCTTGATTGGTCGTCAATTATATTTCTAGAACAAGGTTTTGATTCATGTAGACTCGACCATCGTTTCCTTTCCAGTTGACACAAGTTTGATTCATATAGGAATCTCGCAATTGGTCACCATTCCAAGAGCTTGTTTGACGTTGGCTCACAGAAGGATTTACCAGCTTCATGATGATTACTAAAGAGTATCACTCTGATGTTATCGGCATTATTCACAGGGATAATGCGTTAGGACATATGATACCAAATTTTGTATAATGATGTACGACATTTTGTATATTGGAATTTGTGTCCTAGTGAGATTTTTGATGGATCTCGTTGGCTCTAGACTCTATAAGTGCACATTTGTTTATTTGCGTAATCGGAGGTCTGGAGCGGACTGCCACTTTTCTTTTATCAACGATCTTGAATAAGAAAGCGAATAGTAATGTGTTGATTCTCGGTGAGAAAAGAAATGGAACAGAAATATTTTGAGAAGATTCTGAAGTGGCTAAGAGGGTTGTGCAATGCATCACTGGGTCATGATGGATTGTCTTTCAATATCAGAATCATCTTTGATTACGATAGATTAGGCATTTGACCCGGTTTCTGCCATAAGGTGTTTTTGGGGGGTGGGGGGCTTCTTTATTGTCACCTCCTTTATCCTTACAATTCTTTTTCATTCTTCAACCCCTTTAGTGCTCACCGAGACTTTATGACTAGTACCTTGTTGGGTTTATTCCAATATTAGCTCCATCTCAGTCGACACTATTCCCTTATTCTCACTTGTACTCCTTTTTTCAAATCCATTACCTAGGATTCTCTTATCTAAAAGGAGTGTTTCCTGGGTAGATCCCTCGGTTCTGGTGTGATCATGGAACTGAATAATACCTAATCCTTAACTGCCTTATAACTCCCTGAGAAATAACAGTTGGTCGGTCTTTGAGATATTGCCATGAAGATCCATAAAACCATTTGATGAAAAATCAATCAACGTGTCTGAGAAATCATTTGAGACACATTGAGTATTTCCAGAGTTACCAAAAAGCTCCCCCTACCGAATATGTCCTTTTTATGAAAGAGTTTTGCACATGCGAGGTTTAGGAACGCACTTATAGATTGAAGATCGTATCCATTATTAATCCGTATTGATCACATTTTAATCACTATTCTCCCCCTCAAAAATTGCATATGTGTTTACAATTTTTGACAATTAGTGATTAAAAAACAATGTTAATGTCCGGCCAGGCCGCCTAGCACCCCCCACCTAAATTAAATTATTCCCCACCTAAAATTCACTGAGCCTAACAATGTCTGGGAAGAACAGGAGTGTCATGCAGAAAGATTCATATTAATTATAACTCCACCTCAATTATAGAATAGATGGAAAACTTGGAGTAGGAGATTATTGAGCAACAATTTTGAAGAATTTGAAATTTTCGTTTTGAGATATCTTGAAAAATTGTGCTCAAAACAAAGGAAATTATGTGAGATATATCTTATTTACCATCATTTTCTTAAAACTTTCTTGAGCATTCAAAACTTTGAATGTTTATTTGACTTTGCTCAAGATCGAGAAGACATGAACTTCCCATTGTTTGAGGAATAATGTGCGTAATTGAACATTTTCCTTTCTTTAGAGTCTGACTCCTAAGCTGACATTTACTTAGAAGTCGTAGAGAAAAAATTGAAAGGAACATTGTTTTGATGATTTGAAAACTCTCGTGAACTTCATTTATTCAACCTGCGTTATTATTAATCAACATTTTAGGTGCACATTTGTTATCGATTGTCGAGAGACATGTCGGAGAAGATTCTTTTTGTATTTTTTGAAATTTTTTGATTTTGTATTTTGTTTTTATAGGTTTTATATTTTTATATTTTGTTTTTCTTGGATTTATATTTTTGTATTTTGTTTTTCTGATAAAATATATACAAAGAATTACGATATTTGCAAGGACGTTCAAGTGTGTAGGAGATAAGACTTGCGGCATACCAAGGCGATGAACCAGATAGTTGAATCGGTCTACTGGAAGAGCTTTGGTGAATAGGTCGGCCAGTTGGTAATCCGTCTTGAAAAAATACAGTTCAATTGTACCCATTTCTACGTGATCCTTTATGAAATGGTAGCGGACAGCGATGTGTTTTGTTCTTGAGTGTTGGACCGGGTTGCAGGATATGGCTATGGCTGATTTCGAATCACAGTAGATTGGAATCTTGTTGAAGTGAAAGGCAAGTGCGTTAAGGTGTACGCATCCAAAGGACTTGGGCACAACTAAAAGGGATAGAAGACACATATTCTGCTTCCGCGGTAGACAACGCTAGTCCAGTTCGTGTTTCTTGAGGACACCAGCACCTAACCAAACTTTTCGCCTATGAAAGATTGAGCTCCACCGGAAGTACTTTGAAGGTGTCCTTTACATCCGCATAATCTGCATCTTGAAAATCCGGTTAGTCTCTAAACCAGGAATCTTCGAATACCAAAGACCCGGATTAACGGTTCTCGGGAGATAAGAAAGATCCTTTTAACCTCCTTGAGGTGCTTCTCGGTTGGCTTAGCCTGGTACCGAGCACATAAACAAGTAGCATGTACAATGTTCGGTCTACTTGACGTGAGATACATTAGGGCACCAATGTTACTATATTTTATTTCATCGACTAGAGTCCTATTTTGATCTAAGTCCAGTTTGTCTTTGATCTCCATTGGAGTACCAACGGGATCAGACTTGTCCATTCCATACTTTTTAAGGATTTCTAGCACATAGTTGGACTGGTTTATGAAGATGCCACGGGGGGATTGGTTAACTTGTAAACTAAGGAAAAAACTCATTTCCCCCATCATCGGCATTTCGAAGCGGCTTTTCATAAGGTCGGCAAATAGTTGGGTATACCTAGGGTTTGTAGAACCAAAGATAATATCATCTACATAGACCTGTACCACAAGAATGTCATCGTCGAAGCTTCTTATAAACAGAGTAGGATCAATGGTGCCTTTGGAGAATGGATTTTGCAGGAGAAACTTTGACAATACATCGTACCATGCCCTTGGTGCTTGCTTTAACACATATAGTGCATTCTTCAAATTTTAGACATGACTTAGATGATCAACATCGATGAAACCTTCAGGTTTGGACACACGACACGTCTTCTTTGTGTCGTACCATGCAAAGGAAAACGCTGAGTTTTCACGTCCATTTGAAACACAGTGAACGCTTTGTGTGCAGCATAATGCCAAAAATATTCCTGATAGCATTCCATTCTAGCAAACAGGAGCGAAGGTTTCTTCAAAAATCTATTCACTTCCTCTTGGCGGTACCTTCTACAAACCAGATGAGACTTGTTTTCGGAGAACCGTGTTCTCTTCATTTATGTTGTTTTTGAATAACATTCAACGTAAGAGGTTTTATGCTTATCCGGAAGAGGAACTATACCCACCCCATACCCACAAGCCTTTTGAACTGAAGATGCTCTTCTTGCAATTTGATTCATTCCATGCAGGGTACGGGCATAGCCTCTTTGTCATTTATTGGGTTCCACAGTGTTACCGTTAATGCGTACATGCACATGCACCATCGGATTGCAGTTGATCCTTGTCAAACTGGTCGAGAGGGTCTCCGCTCACTTTGTTCCAGAGGGTGATCTTAGTCCATTTGAAACTCATGAGGGTATGGTTGATAAAACGTTAGTGCATTGTTCGATGGATCACATACTGTGAAGAATGAAGGTTCAGCATCTACTTGTGGATGGAGTAGCAAAGGGATTGACGAACGTATTTTCATCGAACATAGCATTTGGAACATTGTCAGCAATTGTTGCGGGTTGATGCTGAACATGTTGATGTGTGTCGAGCTCGTCAACATCCTGAGAAGTATTTGGAATAATTTGTAGCATTGAGTGGATGTATTTGTTGGTTGTCGGTGCTGTGTCTGTGTGTTGTTGTAGTTGCGTTGGAGAAGATTGAAGCTCTTGAGGGTGCTTGAGCAAGCCAAGAACAAGATCTTGGTGCAGCATTGACTTGTTTGTCACCAATATATTCCATATACATAGCTTAGAATAGGTAAATCCAATTCCCCTTAGTTAGTTTTTGAGTTGTTTATTGTTGACGGCTGCATAAGTAAGATCGAGTCCTGAACCTGAAGATGTCCTGAAGTCATGCTTTGAAGCCCGGTTTTGAAATGCTTTTTTGTTCAAAAAGCCTAGCGGAAAAGTCATCAAATGACACAATTCATTGTCTCCATGATTTTCTTTTGTCCTTCGGTTTGTAAACCCTGTAAGCACAGGATAATCTCCATAATAAACCAATAAAAAAGCCATATTTCACCTTTTGCACCAAGTTTCCATATCTGCACTGATCGTTCTTGGGATAAACAGAGAGGCCCCGATTACATGTGAGGAAGGGAGATTATCCGGTGTTTTCTGCCGTTAAATGAGCTCGTATGGTGTTTTGTTGAATCGACGGTGATGATGGAGCGGTTTTTTGAGTTGTTAGCAACGCATATAGAGTAAGCAATCGCGTCAGGACCTACGATTACGGTGCACGAGATGAAAATAACATTGTTCTAGCAAGCCTCAACTAACGTTCAATTTCTTCGTTTCCACAACACCATTTGTTGAGGTGTTCTGACAGAAGACAGCTTGGTGAGAAGATGCCAACACTATCTCAATGTATTCTTTAAGGATTTGATTTTTGATATTCTGTGCGTTATCAGTTCTTATGATGATGACAGGTGACTGAAGGAGGACAGTAATTCGCTTCAGGAAGGTTCTAATCACTTCTGGTGCTTCATCTTTTGATCTGAGAAAATGTACCCAAGTGTAACGAGAGTAATCGTCGACAATCACCAAAATATATCGCTTTCCATTTTATGCTAGCAATTACTCTCATTGGACCACACAAAAATCCTTATGTATTAGAAATGTAACCTATGCTTAGAATTTGGAACCTGGTTTGGGTGGGTGAGGACGCCTTTTGCTTTTTCCTTTGCTCACAGGGAGGGACAAAAGATGTTCTTTAGATATTAATTTTGAAGGGAACGGGGTTGGGGGGTGACAACAAGGGTGATGGTGACAAGTTCAATTTTTGGGCAAGGTCATTTATGGTGTCAAAGTTGAGGTGGGATAAACGTTGATGCCATAACCTTGACTTGGTTTAGTGAAAGAGTTGCTCGAGGCCATGATGGCAAAATTGGGGATGCAGAGGAAGAGAGGCCATTTCATATAGATTGTGGTGTAAAGTGTGTTGAACGGTTTCCTTTTAACAACATCAACTCCTTCTAGATTTTGACAAAACAACGGTTCCTGCTGGGAACGGCTACCTCTAAATCTGAATCAACAGAACTGCCCAACGAAGAACAGATTTTGCCCATGCCCTCAACGAAATAAACCCAGGTTGATCAAAAATATTGCCCCATTGAAGATCCCGAAACCAAAAATTGCAGCAACATGATCATTTCCCTGAGCGATCAGTTCCCAAAAACTCCAGACGTATTAATGAGAAGCTTTAGATTCCCGGTATATGCTTGGAAGCACAACCCGAGTCGGAGCAACCATAAAACAATTTGGATAAGGCCAAGGAAAAGATAGTGGAATTTGGATAACCGTTTGATTGTAGGGTTCGAGGGTAGAAGTACATGCATGATCACCATTAGAGCAGTCAGATTGACTCTCAGATTCCTGGTTGCGGAATTTTTTTTGCCTGTTTAGTGTCAAATAATCTTCCAGTTGGTGACCACCTAAGGTAAATTCTAGGTTTACTAGTGCCGTAGGTGAGCAAGTCTTTCGTTGGACCCTACTTTCTTGGCTTTTATAACCTTTTGGCTTTTGTTCTTTTGAATTTTCAGTGTTTGAAACTATTTGCCTTTTGGTTTCTTGCCATGGAGAATTCAGTCATTACATAAATTAAGCATACATACAGCATGGATTAGCATGTGATTATACATTGCTTACCTCTATTAGCACATATAACTTTAGATTTTTATTTCGAAATCTCAAGCTTAACGAGTTTCTACTCAGATGACATGTGTTCTTTTTTTTAGATAAGCAGAATTTCCTTTGGTGTTCTTTTACTTTCAACTTCTTTATTCTTGTTTTTGCAACTACTCTTTTAGACGCAGAGGGGACCCTATCCATTTTTGTATTGCTCTTGGATGTGGCCGCTTCATGTTGTCATTTCCTGTAGTAGTAAGAATAAAACCATTTGAGTCAGATATTAACATTCTTTATTTTGTGACGAATGAGGTATGTGAAACGGTTGATGGGAGTTGTCCTATTCGCTCGCTTTTTAACTTTTGATAGGAACAAACTTTTCTTCCCTAGAAGGGCTTTGAAAGGGATTAATCCTTAATCATTTCCTGGGGCATACATTTATCATGTTTTCATTAATTTTTGATTCTGGAGGTGTGTGGGGGTACCAAGTTTGAGTGGACTGGTTTTGGACAATTCATTCGTTCCTCATCACCTTCTTTTGAGGAACCTGACTTTTTGATGTTGTTGTTATGTTCCAGTTTGAAATGCATTTGGTTGTCTCAAAACAAAATTGTTTCTTAAAGGTTGCAAAGATGGTTTCCTCTCGGTTGATTGATTTGCAAACTTAGTATTCGTACTCGTACCTTTGGTGGTGTCCCAACTTGTCAGAAACTTATCCTAATAACTGGGCTCTTAGCTTAGCATTTCATAGATCGTATCTTGTTATTGTTTTGCAAAGAGTCAAATATTGATTTTAGTTTGAGCACGTGTCACAGAGATAGGTCCAAACAGGTTTTTGTATGTGGTCTTAAGATGAGCATTTTCTTTTCATAATTCCTAACCTGAAACTCTAATTCTACGTTCTTATTTTCAAGTTTCTGAGACAAAGGATCAAGGGTATTTGATACACATGGAGTATCCTTACATTTACCTTTGGTTTCCAACTGAGCTTGCAATCGTTCGATCTTTTGTTGCATGTCATTATAAGCTTTATCGTACGAAATTTTGTCATATTTGCATTCTTCACATTTTTTGTACCAATCATTCCAAAGTTTAGATATTCCATTAATCTTTTTAATGATACAATTTTCAAGACGTCTTTCTTCACGGTCAAGCCTCAGTTTGGTGAGTTGATGAATCTACAACTGATGTTGGATTTTGCACAATAGACATAATATCTTGACTGACAACTGCTCTCAAGAGACGCTCAATTTCCAATTCCAATGCCTTGTGCTTAGCAAGAGATTCATCAGTTTCTGTTGGCAAGGAGATTTAAAGTTCGAACAAATTTGCTGCTTCTTTTAAAAATTGAAATGTCCAAATTTTGGTTCTGTATTCCACTTGATTGATGATAGGAAAAATTTTTCTTTTAAAATTTTATGAATCTCTGAATGAGCAAATGGTACGACCCTATTGTGTGTTCTAAAGTCTTTCGATGTTGACAACACGTTGAAGAGTCACAATGGTGCTTTTTACCTCATTTAGAAATTTTCGTGCAACACTTAGAGTAGTGTCATCCAAAAATTCTTCATTTGGTATTGAAACAAAAACCCCCGAAAGTTGATTAATCTTTGTATAGTTTGCCGGTTTTATTTCTTTGTTCAGTTGTTTCATTTTTTGTCGACTCTCTTGAGCAAGCTGCAGTGTCTCTTCCGAATCACATGCTGTCAACAGGAATGGATATGCTTTTCAAGTAACCAACTTTGCCATTGTACAAACTCTGTTGTTTTTGCTGAGCTTGCTTTAGATAAAATGATTTTGATAACCCAAAGCCATTTTCTGTTCGGTGTGGTAAAACGAGTCTGTTGGGGTGAAAGCATGTGCATCGTTTGAATCGATTGACCCGTTTTAACCAAAATATTATCTAATTCCTTTATCTTATTCTCAAGTTGAATTTGTTTATCATAAGTAGCTCGCTTCGCCCATTTTTTGAAATCAGACTCACAATTTTTCTTTTCTTCGAGGAAGAGAAGAAAGAAACAGTTGATTTTTCCGTTGAAAGCTGTTTACTTAAATTTGAAATTTCCTCATTCAGAGTCGTTATTTGTTTACCGGAACTTAAATGAAGAGCATTTATCTTTTTAGTAAGACATTGTTCTTGATAAACCGACTTTTGATAACATTTTTTCAAGTTTGTCATTATGTTTTGACTAATTTCAAAACACTTTTCTTGATTTTTATATCTAGCAAGCTCAGTGGTCAATTCAGCATTTATTTCTTTCAGTTCGACTTGACCGAGTTGGACCTTTTTAACTTCAGGGCCAATATTTATATTATGATTCAAAGTAAGCACGAGTTTCCTCAAAATTGCAGGATGTTGATCTATGTTCCCCCCTCTTGTTCCCAACTGAGATTTCAGAAATAACATTGTCTATTCTGTTGTACTTGGTGTGGTTCAGGAATGGGTTTGAGTAGCTCAGTATACTGCTCCTTTGAGTAAAAACATTATGTAAATATTTCATTATTCATAGCAGTTGTTCATAGTTGTTTTACTCAGCTGTTCGTCTGAATCATAGACGGGAGCTTTGTCAGTCTGATTACCCGATGTCGATGCTTGCTGCAAATTAGCCCCCCCCCCCCCACATCCAAAATGCAGTTTGCATTGACTTCCTCAATTTATAAAGATTTTCTATGCAGCAGCATATCAAAACAAACTCTTTCCGTTAGAGTTGGTATTTCCTGGCTTCTTCCTATTGAGCATTCAACAACTGAGTCTGAAGATAACAACAATCCCTTCTCTTGGTCGTACTGTACAGTTCCTCTAGCATGAATTAACATGAGGTTTTCTGAACGCAATCCTCTGCAGTTGTAACACCTTATCTGATTACCATTATTCCCATTTGCATTACCCTCAGCCCGTGCTGCTACAACATTTCCATTCCCAATATTCTTAACACCAATTTGCCATTCTGTATTTCCAATATTCTGATCACCATAATTCTAACTGCATCTTGAAAAACCTATCGATTCCCGACATTCTGTACTTGCATTATACCCATTGATACCAATTCTGCCCGCATACTGTCTTAACTGATTCCCACCAGTAGCTCCAAACCATCCGCATCTGCTGTCTTGACCCATATTCATACCCGGTTGGGAAGCAATCTGCCCGATTACGAGGGGTGGTTGAGAAATTCTCTGGTTTTGTTGTTGGTTTGGTGTGTTGAGGAGTTTAGTTTGAATGCCTTAGCCATTAGAGCGTAGTGACTGGTTCAGTGCGGGGTGGTGGGATTTGTTAATGTCTTCGGGTTTTGGGCTCTTGTATGTGGTTTGTGGGTGTGAAGTCTGGTTGATGGGGACTTGGTGGGCGGGTGCCTTGACGTGGGGCCACACCAAGATTCAAACATGTACGATAAAATTTTTGCAACTTTTGTAATCTTAACAAAACACCAATTTTGAGCTTAAAATAAGCAAACAAACAGATCCTTATGATTATATATCCTACAAACAGATAAAGCATTGACCTCAAAGAGCTTATATCAACAATCAATAGATAGTTTGAAATTCAGGATAAGCCACAAATAGCAATTGAAAAAGCCATTTCTTAAATTTTTCAACACTTGGCACTTTTTGATAGTTTTAGCAAAAAACTTAAAAAAAGGCAATTTCTCCTTTTTTCAACACTTAGCAAATTTTTAAACAGATTTGGTAAAACACAAACCAAACAATGCAGGCTTAAGGAACTTTGTTTTAATACTCAAACAAACTCAAAAACATCATAAAAACACAAGAGTTATAGGTCTAATCAAATAAGCTTATATAATAAGCTATATGTTCTCAGATTCAAACAACTACTTATATAACCTATGATTTAGAGATTTAACACTTAAAATTTAAAACAAACTGAATTTTATAACTAATATTATCTAATCAAAGTTGACTCAAAAGCACAAAGCAGGTTTTGACCCATTTTCACCCATAAAACCTACTGACCCAAACACCCCTTTAAACTTTTAATATCAATTTTTAGCTTGGATTCCAAGGTTTTAAGCAAAGTTTGGTGAAAACAGATGAAAAGTAGGCAATAATAAGCAAAGATAAGCAAAAGGCATACAAAGATAAGCACTAAATAAGCAAGAGAAAAATAAGCAGATTCAAAGGCAATACTTGACAGATTTGAACAAAGACTTAAATAAAAGACGTATAAGCATTAAACAAAGACAATAAGCATAAAACTAACATAGGCAAGCATAAATAAGCAAATAAAAATAGACAATAAGCAAGAATAAGCAGTTGAATAGTAAATAAGCTAAAAATGGAAAAATGGAAACTTACAAAGGCCCTTGCTTAAACAGGGCAAACAAGTGCTCTTAGAGCTATTCTACAAGCTCTAGCTTATCAAAGATAAGATAGTAGTGTCCATAAGCTCTTCCTTTGCTAGCTTATCATCCAAAGAAGCTGAGGTATTTGAGAATGTGATTTTTTTGGTTTTTCTTCTTAATACTTAATAATTTTTAAAACTCTTTAAAAACAAATGGTATAAAAGCTCAAATAAGAGCTTATGATGGTTTATGAAAGATCTTTGATAACTAAAGAACACGAATTCTTAAAAACAGATTTTAAAGCTAAAAACTTAAATTTTCATTAATTCATAAAAAGTTACAATATTAAAAATTACACTACTTAAGCTCAAAAAAAATACATTCACTCACTGCCCCCAAGGGCTTACAAATGCCTCTATTTATACTAAAACTAGGAAGGTTCTAGGTCTTGGTTCTTCTTGTTGTCTTCCCACTGTGTTTCTTTTGTGAGAGAGTGAGCAGCTGTTTTTCTTGTGTGAGAGAGGTCACAAAGCAATCCTAGCCATCCAATTTGAGTGTCCTCCAAGCCAAATGATCATAGCCCTTAAATCTTTGTCTTGTTCTCATGACGAATAGGGATGCAAAGGATTGCCAAGGTGGCAATAAGGGGAGGGATAAGGTTGGTCGACAAGGGGGAGAAGAAAGGGGAACAGTGTTGGTCTGTTATTTGGCGGGTAGTGGAGACAGGGCAACCAAAGAGATGTACAGTGTTCCCGCTTTATTTGAAGTTTAGGAAATGGGCAAGAATGGTCCCTGAAAGTGTATAAGAGCATTGCATCCATTGTCCTTGTTTGGTGCATCTTTGGTCCTTGAAGTTTGGGTTGGGTTTGCACCGTTAGTCCTTTTAAGGACTAACAGGGTTAAGTTTAAAAGGGTAAGGGATAACGGGATTGTTAACAGGGGTGTTATAAAGGTGGTGATGGGCTAGTTTGTTGGGCCGGTGAATATAAAAGGTGTTGGGCCTTTTATAAGGTTTAGGGTGTATAAGGTATAAGTGTATAAGTGGGCTGACCCGGGCCTACTAGGTGGGTACGGGTGGGCCCACTTTTGGCAATTTAGGTTTTCGGGTTCGGTTTTTGATGCTCTTTCCAATGCCTCATCCCGGGGTTGACTTTGACTTTGACTTTTTGTTGACTTTGACTTTTGTCTTTTTGACTTCTCACGGTCTTTCTGTTCTCGTGCTCGGTTTTGTCGTTTTGGCTTCGATTTTTGTCCTTTTCTTGGATATCCGTTACCTGCATAATACAAATGCAAAACATACAAATACAATGTATTTTTGGTACGTTTTTAGTCATTTAAGTCCGGTTTTAGTGGTCAAAGGTATGTGTAATTAAACACATACCAAAATCCCCCATACTAAGATATTGTCGTGTCCTCACGCAATGCTATAAGTAAGCACTTAGAAAACTAAGAATCTCGATCCCCCTCGACTAATTACCTCGAAAAGTAGCTAAGTGTTCATCGAGGGGAATTAAAGAATCAAGAGTTTAGAAAAGCCCCATTTTTACCATTTTTAAAGATATACACTTATTACCACTAATATTTTTGTATTTTTCCTTTTTCTCATTTTTTTAATGAAAATTCAGAGCTTCACAAAGAGCTGCTAAGATTAGAAGTAGACCACCAACTAAATCTTAACTAAGGAATTTGATGATGACATATCTGAAGAATATGGGTGGTTACAAACACTCTCAGCTGAAAGCAAAGACATTTGAAGAAATCCAAGCTATGTATGAAAGACAGAAAAAGAGAATTGATGACTTCAAACCTATAGATTCAGATGATGCAGTAAAAGATAGTAAGAAGGTAGCTGGTGAAGATAATTCAAAGAAGGAGGAGGTTCTCAAAGAACCTGAAAGTACTAAGATTGAAAGTATGAACAAGGAAGATGCAGGAGAAAGAGTTTCAGATGTTTCAAAGAAGAGAAAAGGAGGTCCAAGAATGAAAAGAATGTCTAAGAGGAAGAAGACAAAGTCTGATCTTGAAGAAGAAGAGGATCTAAAGACTTTTCTAAAAAAAGTTCTAGATAAAGAAGGAATAATAGATTATGAAGTCATGGAGAAGAGATTTATAATTATTAACTTGGAATCAAAGTTCTATCATTATGATAGACATGGAGCAGAGGGTATCTACTACAAGATCTTTAGATCTGATGGAAGCTCTAGATGGATTAAGACCTTTTCTAAAATGGTGACAAGGTTTGATAGGCTAGATCTTGTGGAGTTACATAACCTGGTGATGCAAAGGTTTGAAAAAATTACTCCAGAAGGTGTTGATCTAGTTCTTTGGGGAGATTTAAGGACAATATTTGATGCAAATACAGAAGATGAACACTGGCAGAATCAAGAAAGATGGAATCTTAAGAGCTGTAATTTCTATGAGAATTGTAGGGTTCATACTTTGACATTGGAAGATAGTACTGAGATTCATATGCTTGCAGAGAGGAAATATACACTCACAAAAGAAACACTTGAGAGGATGATGTCTTTGAAGTTGATTGCTGAGTCTGCAAGTGATGGTGCTTATGATCTGCTTAGATTCATTCAAAAGCAAATTGATTAAGCTGGAAGCCATGATGAAGGAAAGAAGGATCTTTAAGTGTTGGTTTCATTACCACACAACAAATGGTCATCAGTTCACCATGTCTAACAGACATCAAGAACTGGCTAGTCCAGAGCAAACGACTTCTAGTAAAGACTTCTCAAATCCGTTAATGGCTGATAGTTTGCCAAAAACTATATGGTTCTAAATCACCATGCTTCACCAGTAAAGAGTTGGTAGTCCAGAGCAAACGGATTCTGGGTAAAGACTTTCAAATCATTGATAGTTGATAGTTTTTTACTCAAAACTAAAATGGTTATCAATTGCACCATGTGGTTACTCAATGAAGCATTGGCTATTCCATGAGCAAAAGGTACTGATAAGAAACATCAAATCCATTTATGGCTGGTAAGCTTTGCCAAAAAACTACAAGGGCCAACTTAGTTGGTGTTGTGAGTTGCTGAGATGCTGTGATGATGACAAGACTCGAACCTAAAGGATTTCAGATTACTGATACGAGTTTAAAATAATATATCTATATATTTATATATATATATATCTATATAGATATTATATTATATATATATATATTATATATATATATATATATATAATACTATGGAAAAATTCCCCAATTCACCCTTGAGGACAAAAGGTAAAAGGAAATTTTACAAAATATATATAATATAATATAATACGTATCTTAACCGGGAAGTATGATTTCCCGGGTCGTTTCCCCAACGACTTGTGAAATTGAGACTACGTTTGATGCTTGGACAATGATTTGAATGGGATATAAAGTTTGGTTTGATTTTCTATTTCTACAAATTAAAAGAAACAATTAAAAAAAACTAGCAATTAAAAACAATTGAACACTAAGCAATTAACGGGAGCAAATTAAACGCGACAATAAAGCAAAATAAACAAAATTAACTCTTAAAAATGCAAACTAAATTTCTAAACCTAAAATGAGACAAAAGAAAATTTTAGAAAAAGAAAATATATTTTTTAAAATTATTTTTGAATTTATTATGAATTAAAAACTAATTTAATCTAATTAAATCCTAAAAAATAGCAAATTAAGTCCTAAAAATTAAGAAAAATGATTTTTAAACTTAGAAAAGTCTAAAATATTATAAAAACTAAGAAAACTATTTTTAACTATTCTTAAAATTAAAATCCTATTTTTAAAATTAAAAATGAAAGCTCAAAAATGAAAATTAAAATCTAAAAGTGCTGAAAATGATTTTTCTGAATGTAAACCTAAAAGTATTTAATCTAATGCTAAAAACTATTTTTTGTATTTTTATAAAACTTTTTTCTATTTTTTATGTATTTTCGAATTTTAAAACCTTAGAAAAATGATTAAAAATAATCTACTTTATGGAAAATTACCAAAAATTCAGGGAAAATCTAAAAAGCTATAAAGATCAAAGGAAAAATAAGAAAAGGCTCACAGCTTAACAAATAAGCCCTAAATAAGCAATGTTAAGCTACGGCTTATAATGAAAAAGGAAAATTAAAATGTGCATAACTATTAAATGTGGAGAGAAGTGGATGGATGAGCTATTGTAGCATATTGGTAAGACGTGTGTATTATGTGGGTGAGGTCGTGGGTTCGAGGTTGGCTAACACCCTTTTTGCATTTTTTTTATTTTTGAAAACTAAAAGCTAAAACTTAAAGAGGATACTTTTTTAAGCTATTTTAATAAAACAAACTTAAGCTGAAACCTAGAAATAAGCTTTCTAAAAGCTTTTGAAACTACTGAAAACAGAAAGTGAGCTTTTAAGCTCACTATTGCTTGTTTTGACTAAATCACTTGCACAAAGTTCAATATAAGCTCAAATCTAAAACCAAAAGTTGTTCTAGATTCTTAGATGTGCAACAAGCTAAATTTGAAAAGCTATTCTAACTAAAAACACTTTAAGCTATCTAAGATTGATGAACAAGGTAGAAAACTCAGAGAAAAACTCAGAAAGTTCAAAAACAATTTAAGCTCAAATGCTCAATAAGCCAAGATAGAAACTAAGCTTTTATAAACTAGACTAACAACTTATCAACTATGATTATAATCCATAAAACTTAACCCTACAAGCTAAAAATCTAAGATTAAAAGTTACTTCTAGTTACTACTGTTTTTGGCTTTTTGAGTTTTTTATATGAACTTTTAAGAGCAAATGTACTTAAGCAAATAAGCAAGAAATGAGAAAACAAGTTTTAATCTAAGTTAAGCTATGTGTAATCTAAAAACCTACTGAATTTTAGATCCTAAGTCCTAATAATACTAACTTAATTGAGGCTTAAGAAGACAGCAGTAGTAACTAAAATTACTACTGCTGATGCAATTAACAAAGAGGTAAAACCAAATTCAGGTGTTCTTAAGGGTAAAACCTGCATTACAATCTATTTGAGTGTGTTGAACACAATGGCAACCACAAAACCAAGCTTGGATGCTTTGGCCTACACCCAGTTTCCACAATTCTACTTATTCAAAATTTTTCACCAAAGCCAATCAATGGGAAAATCCCCTGGTGCTAGAACAAGTAAAATAACCTTAAAATGATTATGAGCTTAAACTGACAGTACAAACCAACTCATATCTTAATTAAATAAGATAATCAAGCTAACCAAAAAAATTACAAGAAAAAATAAAGGCTTTGACTTCTTCTCAAGAGGTTTCAAACAAGTGATTTCCAAACACTCCTATATATAATGACAGATTTCATTTGGGCTTATGAAATAAAAATCAAATTAACAAGACCTTATTACCAGATATTAATTAGCTTATAATAGGCTTAACAAACATAAGTCAACAACTAATTAAGCTAGAATCAAAGTTTTAAAGACTAAGCTAATTATTTTTTTGGCTTTTTAGTATTTTTAAGACAAGTAATGAAAATTTAAGAGCTAAGCTACCTAAGGCTAAAAACGGATGAAAATTTATAAACTAATATAGCACAAAGAGTTTAATTATAAGCACAAGATAAGCAACTAGATTAAGAAAATAAGCAAATCTACACTAATAAGCAATTATTAAGCTATATATTGAAGAACAAAGGAAATTAAATGAGAACTTACTAGAGTTTCCGCTAAACAGAAGCTAAAGGGCTCAAATGAGCTTATCAACAGCTCTGGCTTATCCTAAGATAAGCCAGTAAAGTCCTTGGGATCCCTTCCATTATTGGATCCCCTTCCATAAACTTTAAAAGTCCAAAGTAGTTAAGGTATTAACTGATTTTAGGATTTAAGTAGTATTAAGAAGACTGAATTAAGCTCAATCTAAGCTTAGAGACTTAGAGAGCTAATAAGAGCTTATTGAGAGCTTATGAGGCATTAATACTGAGAATACTTAGCAGCTATTTGGAATTTATAACAAT
Organism: Tanacetum coccineum; assembly: GCA_026074375.1. Taxonomy (NCBI): domain Eukaryota; kingdom Viridiplantae; phylum Streptophyta; class Magnoliopsida; order Asterales; family Asteraceae; genus Tanacetum; species Tanacetum coccineum. Next base: position 83,652 of record BQNB010009223.1, read on the forward strand.
TTTATTAAAAGAAGACTGAATTTCATTTACTAAAAGCTTGTTACATTACTGGTAAAGTGGATATTACAATAGGAATTAAAGAAAATACATGAAACATCTAAGCTAAATAATAAATTAAGCTAAAAAAAATTACAGGAAAAGAAGATGGCCATGTGTGTGTGAGTGAGGGCCTTTTATAGCTGCTGAGAGAACCTTCTAGGGGCCTGAGTTAGGTTAGAAGATCCTGCTATTCATTCGTTACATTCATCTAATCATAGGAGAATCAAATACTGGCCATTCGGATCCACTTTGATTAATCACACGGAATGCCAGCGTGGGCAATCCGTGGTGAGATCTTGGCTTTCAAATGCGTGAGTGAATCCAGTGTAAAACCCATCAATCTTGTGCTTTCTTCATTTGCCACCGTGTCATTCCTTGTTGGGATTAGCCAATACGGTGCGTTTGATTACATTTTAACCTGCCAAGGTGTACTTGAGTATTGAATTACCTTCTTTAACCCTTAATTTAGCTTTGCCCTTTGTTTTAACCTGTGGGTAAATCGGAGGAGACGATGAACAGTGTAACTTCTTTTCCCGCTTAACTTTTAACTGAAGGAGGGTTAAACGGGATTTAAACTTTGGGTTATTGGCAAAATAGGTCCCTTGTTTATTTTTGAAACATAGCCAAGTAAAACCAAATATAATACATCTTTTATTTTAGCAATTCCAGTCCCTGGATATTATCATTTAAGGTTTAGGGTTAAGGGTTTATTGAGATCCGTGGTAAGAGATTAAGGAGAATTATAAGCCCATTTAGTTCTAAACGGCCTTTTGTGTAACTTTGAAAACTTGAGGGACTAGTATTGTAACTTTAGGGTCTTTGTCTTATAGTGTTGACTTTGACTGTTTGACTTGAGTTGACCAAGGTTTGACCATTGGCTTTGGCTTGATTTCTCGGCTTCTTTTGTGCTCTTCCGTTTCTCGTGTCCGTGTTTGCCCGTCTTCGCGGTTGTTTTCTCATGATTTTTGCTTTTATCCATACTGCATCACAAAAACACAAAAGCACACATATCTTTGCCATTTTCACTATATTTTTGGTCATTTAGGGTCATTTTTGATGTTAACGGATATGTGTATTTTACACCTATCAAAATTCCCCAAACTAAACGATTGCGTGTCCTCACGCAATATTACATGCTTTATAACCAAACACCTCGAAACCTCCCCAAACTAATCCTGTAAGATAGGTAGTAAAGTCTTGCGGGTGATAGTTTTCTAAGTCACAAGTTATAAAACACCCATATTTCCCATTTCCCAAAACTTTTCCATTTTTATTTATTTTATTTTATTTTATTATTTTTTATATTTTTTTAGTTGAGATAATTTTGACTTTCGTTATTTTCATAACTGTTAGGGATCATAGAACAAGATGCATTTCGAATCCGAGAATGCCCCAAAAAAGATAAATTCATCGTTCTCGACTTTTCACTTAACCTAACCAAGCTTAAAACAAAATCACAGCTAAATATCAGTAAAGATGCTAACATGATCATATCTGCAACTTGTGAACTTTTTTACTCCCGACATTTATTATTTCTTAGTGAGTGTGCTATCTTGAATTTCAACCATGGATCAACTTTTTGCAACATACTATGCTTTACATTCCACCTTAGAATAATGAGTTTAAAGGCGAGATCATCCCATGTAGCGACTTTCGTCTCGGCACATCCCAACCTTGCGGCTAAGTGACCAGGCTTTTGACACCCCACAGAGACTAGTATCGGGACTCACGGACCTTAGGTTTCAAAAACTCTCAGGCTTCCCGAATATTCATAGCTTATAAAATAAAGTAGTCAAAGTGCAAAAGCATATTTGAATTTTTAACTCAAAAAAGAGTCAATTATTATTTCACACTTAATTAACTAGATATTTATGCAATTGTAACCCTCGACTTTTTAGAAGGCTATAACATCGGCCACGCCTCCGACAAGATGTAGCAAACATATTTCAGTCTCGGATCTTTATTCTTACTATGGGCTTTCTTTTGAAGACTACCACATAAATTCGGGTGGTTATTGTCGAGCGGCAGAAGAGGTAGTTAAACTTTTATCAACCCACAACTTTTATTATTTTTATCATCATTTTTTTAAAAGAAGAAGACTTCTTTTTGAAAAATTCAAGTATAAATTTGAACTAAGACTAAAATTTTTGCTATATATTACATAAAAATTGTTGATTTAAGTTTAATCTCCAAAAACAGCACGTATATTAATCCGGTTAAGAGCTTATGGGAGAAAAAGCAACAAGTTACATACATGAGCTCTTAAGATTTCCAAATAATCTTTGTTTAGCATCCTACTCATACTTAACTCTATCATTTTTCGTTCTTCGCGAATTAGCGAACGCTTAGCCTAAAAGTTAAGGAACAAGCTAGAGCTCAACACGCTCGATCGGGTCAAAATTTACTCTTATTCTTACCCAGCAAGAAAGTCAAAATTGTGACAAAAACACTTATTTTATTTTTTATATTTTTCTACAAATAAAACTTAAAAATTTAAAAATTTTGAAATTTTTGCTATTTTTGCGGGAAAACGGGGTACGTGAGAACAAAACAATAAGTAGGTAACATCAAATCGATAGATTCCCTCCCCAAACTAAAACGAAACATTGTCCTCAATGTTTAAGGCGGGTCTCTACGCAAATCTAAGCCGTTTATTAATTATGCAAAGATAAACGTGAATCGATAAGATGAAAGGATATCGGATTTCCCCAAACTAATGACAAGCAAAGGCTAGGAAGCTCGAGTGGACCGGGACAAAACACCGAACACGAGAGTCTTCAGAAAAAATTTGAGTGAATCCTGCAAACAATCACAAGCACAAACAACAAACACAAAGAACGAAAGAGTACAAGCCTCCTCACAACACATTAGAAGCTAGAAAGAAAAATAGAAAATGGATAAGCATGGGGTGCCTCCCACGAAGCGCTTTGTTTTTGGTAACCGAGTCACATAGCTTGACTCGATCCCTGAATTCATTCGTCCTTAGGGAGAGCAATACTTGGAATAAGAAACTTCCATTGAAAACACCATCGGCTCTAGATAAGAAAAATGAAAATTGAAGATGTCGGGGTCAAAAACGAGATTTTCACTCCTGAGAGAGAGAATAAAAAGAGAATCCTCGGGGTAGGTGAAAATGGGAGAAAAATCTGAACACCTTCTTCTAAGTTGAAACAAGCCTCTTTGTTTAGCACATCAAAGTTGTTTATCACGGCCGTATCAGGCTCAAGGTGAATCTTAACATCTGGTGGTTCCGGAGGAGGTCTAGGAACTGACGGGTTGTTAGGTGACTCATGTTCGGGAAGGAAAGTAGAATTATCTTCATCTTCAGAATCATCATTCTCAACACCTGGTGGAATTAAATCATCCGAAACGAGGAATATATCGATCTCTTCTTGAACGGGGTCACTATCCTCAATGGGGATAAGAGATACGGGAAGAGACTCGATAATTGAACTTGGATTAGCATGAACATTTTCCTGTGACCGGGAAGTTGAAATCTCACAAAGCAAAGTCATACGATTAAGATAATACTCAAATGAACGATCATTCCTTGGAAGAAGTGTCAAAAGTTCACCGGCAAACTCATGGTGAAGAGGATCACTCCTTGGAGAAAAAGTAATTGAAGATTCATTTTGTTCTGGTTCATGATCGGAAATCACTTCGGAAACTAGATTATGGGTAGTATTGTCACTAAGCAGATTATCAAGAAAAG
>BQNB010009224.1:0-50160 GCA_026074375.1 Tanacetum coccineum
AAAACAAACGCGTACAATACTAAAAATAAATGGTGACTTTATTAATGTCGTACATTGTCCTAAAACACGGGGTGTTATACTTAGCCCTTAAGCATGTTTCGGTCGAATCTTATCATTGGTTCCTAAACATTTCCATGTCTTAAGCATTCATAATTTTTTTTGTCTTTAGTGCCACACTTTAGAGTGCATATACCTAAAACATACATGATTTGTTCCCCACTAAGTGTCTTGCATATATATCTATCATCATCATTATATATATGTGCATTTTTCTACTAACTTTGTTTTGTAGCACTTTTTCGTTACTCGATTTCTTGGTGCCCCAATCAAGGGGGAGCATACACCAAGGGGGAGCATTTGCAAATGTCTAAGCCATTGTGTTTGCAACCGTTTAAGACATCTACACATTTTTTTATGTGTCTTTCATCACTATATTTTTTGTTGCGCGAAACTAACCATTGATGTAGGTTAAGAGTTTGCAACTAATTTGATCCATGCATCCGCTTTAATCAATGTTCAAGGAATGTCATTGTTTAAAAGGGATTGATAGAATCAGGACTTCACTTAGGATGATGCAATCTCACCTCTTTGATTGAAGAGTTGAAGTGTAGTAAAAGTCTCGTCTTGGAGTCCACCTTTTTGTTTCGACAAAAGGGGGAGAAGAAGTGTAAACAAGTAACTTATACATTTTACTATGAGTTATAGTTTACATATTTTGACATCATCAAAAAGGGAGAGATTGTTGGTAGAAATATTGCGATATTTAATCTATACATTCTCTTTATGTTTTGGTGATGACAAACATGCAACTTATAACACATAACGTAAAGTGCTTAAGTTACTCGTAATCACTAATCATCAATTCGTCAACATCTTTCGACGTCTTAAGTTTTCTTCAACAATAAATTTAAGTTCGCACCCGACGTAAATCACTAAAGGTATGAACAAACAAACTTTAATTTGTTGAATGGTCAAAGAAAATTTTTAAACCATACATTTATAAAATAAGACAAACATTTTTAAAAATATATACAAAACATTTTTGTATTTATAAGAAATGTTTTATTCAAAATAAACATTTTGAATTTCAAATTTTCGGACCTAAAACGGCTAGAAATGGTCCAGTAAACACCTCCCCTGAATAGGACAAAAAGGGAGCGTCTGAATAAGGGGCGACCCCCTTAAAATTAAGGGGGTCGGCACCCTATTTAAGGGGGCCGGCCATAGACCCCGCTCCTCCTTTTTGTCCTATAAATACTAGACTATTCCCCAACATTTTTCTCACCTCTTTGCACAAAGTTTTCTCAGATCTAAAACCTCCTTTCAAACCCTTTCCTTTGATCACTTAACTTATTATAAGTTTGTTTAAAATGTGATCCAATCATCCATCCATTGAAGTGCAAGAGAAGAACTTTCGTTATCATTAAGATACGAAGTTATGTAGGCTAGTTAGGGCATTCGTGACATGTCTTACATTCACAATGCATAGATCGAGTCCATGTATTCCAAACTTGTATAATTGCTTGATCATGGTGATCATGGTGTGTTTTGTAGTTGGATCTTGGTGATCCTTTCTAGTAGTGTTAGATAGTTGTGACATAAGTAGTGTGGTGAGGAGAAGTTGTGAAGGTGTGGAGTTGTGAAGTTGTGAAGGTGTGAAGAAGTTGTGAAGTTGTGAAGATGTGAAGAAGTTGTGTAGTTGTGATCAAGGTGTGAAGCTAAGTTGTGTAGTGAAGTTGTGAAGTAGTCGTGAAGTTGTGAAGTCGTGAAGTTGTGTTGTGATAGATTGGTTCTAGCTAAGATTAGAACTCGACATTTAGCTTAGTGTCGGAAATTGATATAAGCAACGTTGTGTACGGTTTTCTCCGCCTTAAGGGAGCTTGTTGACTAGTGAAGAAACTCTCGAGTTGGGTACTCGGGGAGTGGAGTAGGGCGAAGAGGTGCTTCGTGACCGAACCACTATAAATCATCGTGTCCGGTTTGCATTTCCTTTCACTTATCTCTTTACATTTATACTCGCATTTATCGCTTTATATTTATACTTGCAATTGTGTGATGTGTTGATTATATAGTCTTAATTATGTCTTGAATAAATGTGAATATTGTGTGTTGGGTTGTATTGTTGTAAATCGATGTATTAATATGTGTATATAACTTGTATGAACACTCATCATATTGTATCACGCTTGATCGGTAATTTGATACGAAACATTTTAAGATTTTTAATGGAAACGTATTCACCCCCCCTCTACGATTTCCACAATTGGTATCAGAGCCACGTCGCTCTAATTTTCAAAACAAATGGTTTTAAAAATTGAGTACGATCCATGTATCAAATTACCCATTAAGGGGGATTAAATATGAAAAGTGTGAGAGGTGGGCGTGTGTGTGTCGTGTGGCGGCGAGTCGCGCATAGCGAAGATACGAAAACAAACTCGCGATCGCACCTAAGGTCACCCCATGCTGGAACTACTATCTATACACTTGTACGTTGTCTTAGCTCATAAAGTTCTATGACGAAGGCCACAGTATAGAAGTCAGAGGAGAGAGAGTATTGATAGATATGGTGAAGCTTGGTTAGCGATAAGTTATAGTGCTCATGTATTTTTTAATTTTGTTTTATCTTAGGTATTTGTTTTTTTTTTTTTCTTCTTTTTTTTCGTGTAGAGTTGGAATTAGAAGATGTAGGGGGTGTCTGAGATGTGTAAGCATTCATAGATTTTGTTGCGTCTTGTTTCTTGTTGTATTTTATTTCTTTAGGCTTCATCCAAGTTTGATTACTTTAGTCTTAGTCCCGAACGTATTGGCTATTTTGTCGACCTCGCGTAGACTTCGCGGTGAGCTAGTAGCAACGTCGTTGTGAAGTTGAAGTATTGCGTAGTAAGGATAGAGTATGGTAGTCTCTAGCGATAAGGATTAGCCCAATAAGACTAGATCATGTTCGACTTAGCTGTCGAAAAGGATCTGTTGAGATTTGCAATCCGTGGTGTATGATTTTCCTACTCGCCTGTTAGACGAATGGTTAGATTGATTTGTGACTAGATGCAAGATAAACGCTAATTTTCTCCGATTGCGTCCTGTATTCTGTTGTGTTGTTTGGTGTCTTGCGGGAGTTATGTGTCGAAGTATGTATCACGCGAAATTATGTGGCAGGCAGTTGGTAGGATTCTCTGAAGACGTATGATGAGAAAGCGAGCGATGTGTACAAGGACTGAACAGGTCGGTCACTGGCTTGTGAATCCCCTTTCGCTATTTCCTCGCTATCTTCTCGCTCTTTACCAATCTAAGCCTCCGCGCATTTATAGATTTTATTGTAACTTAAATCTAAGATCACTTGTATTCAGCACATTCGTTACTGTGAATAGTTGTGGTGCTGATTAATGTGAAGGGCTATGTGACGACAGCTTATTCTATTCATTTACTAATATCTAAGGATAGCCTCTCATTGAACGTAAACTAAAACGTATTTGCAATATATCATTCCATATATTCTTTTCAAACCGAGTGATTGAAATGAGGGTACAAGTGCATATAGAATACATCGTATTTTCCTAAAATTTACCTGTTATATGTTCAAGATTACTTTTTATTTTCGATACACACTCCAACTTACAATTCAAATTTGTTTCAAGACTTGAAAAAAGTTCGTGGTCTGTTATAGTTTTCTATGTGGCCAACTGTTAGTATATGTAGCTAACAGATCGTTTGTGGAAGTGCAAAATCCATTCCCTTTGGGTTTTCATATATTTTTTTTCGACATATTTTTTCTTTAAAAAATTTCGTAATTTTTATCGAAAGATAATTTTTTTTCGTCAAAAATTTGTATGTTTCGCATATTTTCTTTTCGAATATTTTTACACATTTTTCGAAAATTTTATACACATTTTTATAAAAAAATATTCAAATAAAATTTTATTAGCATAAGAATTTTTACCCACATTTTTTATGTGTAATAACACAAAAATTTTTTTACGTATTTATAATTTTATAAAATTGTGCTTATAAATTCTTTTGTGTATAAAAAAACAAAAAAAAAAAAAAAAAAACAAAAAAATAAAAAAAAAAAAAATTTCGATTTCTTTTTTTATAAAAATTTGTATAAAAAAAATTTCGGAAAGAAAATTTAGGAAAAAAGGATAGATTCGATATAAAATTGTCGTTATAATATTTTTTTTTTTAAAAATGGTTACGAAAGAAAAAATTTCGATAAAAAAATTTATGAGAACATCAGGGTCGATTTTTTGCAAACTTCCTCAAACCGGATCGTTAAGCTAAAATGAACGACTAAACGTCTGTCTTTGTCATACATTATAACATTATACCGGTTATAATGTTTTTGTGTTCAAGTTTGTATACAAAATAATTTGAATGTTAAGTCTGTTGGTATTCGATAATATAAATAGTAAGCTGGTTCAGTTCGGTAAAAAGTCTTAAATGTTTGTATCGGGTATTTCTTTAGCTATTCTTGCACTTGAACTTACTTCATACGTACAACCATTTTTCCAATGGGATGGAAACATATTCTAATTGGATGGAAATTCCATTTTTTTAATCTATTTAAATTGGGGCTATTTTTTGTAAACTTTTCAGGGTTGAGTAAGCTTCTTGTGATTTACAAAATATGCATATTATAAATACTTATTATAAATACTATCAAAGCCGATAAAAACGACAGTGTATTACAGCTGGGCTCATAATGTTTTTTTCCCATCGTTTCTATCAGGCCCAAATCTGTCTGGCCTTTTACCCACGTTGTAGATATTGAACATACAATGAAACTTGCGCCAAATATAATATGAAAGGTCAGATATTAAACGCACAAAGCCCACAAACCCAAAAGGCTATTGAAAAAACTTAATTGCCTTTGGCAAAACAGCATCACCCATTGTACGTTTTCCGCATTTCTCATCAAACCTACTAATGCAAAACATACCGTCTCGCTGCAACACGCAGGTTACTCGACTTGTTAAATAATAGGGTTGGTCATGACCCATTCTAGCCACAATGTGGCTCCGCCCCCGAAGGCGATGAACCTATTCTCAAATTACACAAGACTACCCATAATGGGTATGAGTTAGATTCCGTAAACCCTTGTTTATTTTCCACTACTTAATACTAAAGATAGATGAATGATATCATGTTATTGATTTATGATATGTTTTGTAAACCGGATTGTTTGTCGTGATATGAGGTTCTTTAACTATATTTTGTCTCATTTTACATCTTTTAAAGTTTTCTGGATACTGGTTGACAAAGTATGGTTATTATGAATTAGCATCTCCAATGCAAGTTTGATGACTTTAAAAGCCTGTTTTTATGATTAAACACAGTGTTGCGAAACAAGGTCTACTAAGCCGATTAATAGTCGATTAGACACTACAAGGCCACCAATCTTGCCGATTAATGTAACAGGGTCAAACAAACAGGTCAACGATGGTCAACGATGGTCAAACTCGCCGAAAACCTTCTAATCTTGTCGGAAGTACCTAAAACTCATCGTAAACTTGTTTAGATCACTTATATTAGCTGTTTAAATCTATTACAAGTTGTTTTTTAGAAAAAAACTTGCCAATAATATCTAAAACTCGACGGAAATACACAAAACTTACCGGAAATACCCAAATTTTGCCAAAAATGCCAATTGAATTAATCGTCGATTAATCCCGCCTTGACCGATTACAAGCTACAAGGTGGTCGACCGCCCGGCTAACGATTCACGATTTTTGCAACCTTGATTAAATATATTAAAAGAAGACTTTTTTGCATTTGAAACATTTTCTTTTATTACAAAAGTATTACACATAACTTGATGCATCGTATATGTCTTAAAGAATAAGAATTAGGGTTAAAGTTACAGATACGCAATATACTTTTTCCAAAAGTAACAATATACGTAATCAACTAAATATATTACTAGTATTCTCAAAGTACATTTAAGTTTGTGGAAATCGTAGAGGGGGGGTGAATACGCTTCTATTAAAAATCTTAAAATGTTTCGTATCAAATATCTAGCCCAATAATTCATGATTATAATTAATCGTGCTTTATTTTTGTTTTCGATATTCTAGCCATTAGATTATCTTTCGTGTTTTGATTTATTGTTTTTCATCGCATTCGAGAGGTGTAAATCTCAAAAATTCCAATGAGTCATGCATAATAATGTTATGACACTTAGATTCACAAATTTGTTTTTTAAAAAAATTAGTTTTGCAATCCAAAAAATGTTAGGACGCATCTTGTTTGCTCGTTTGCAGCTCCAACATTTAATGTAAATCATATTTACATTATTATTTTTCAATAATAACACCCCTATGGTAATTAAAGTGTAACGTTTTAGCGTAATTTTATTAACTGAGCTAGGATAAACGAACGCACAGTTGATAACTATCCGACATCTTTGGTGTCAATTCTTGGTCGGAATATTTGGTTTAAAACAACATGATAAGGCCTGGCTAGTATTAAAATGAAGGGTCCAATTTTGTGACATCATGGTTGGTATATTCATGCAATGCAAGGATGCAATGTTCAGATGACACTCAAGAAGAAGTATCATGGTCCACTTTATTTATAAAGTGCAACTTGTCAATTGGTTTGTAAATATATAAATACTTAATTGTTTTTTGTACATACATATTGGTTTGATTTTTGGGTTTTTAAGTTGTATGGTTAGGGTTCATTTATTTGAAAATTTCTAAAGACAAAATCAAAACTAAACCAAAACCATTAAAACATATAACATCAAAACTAATAATACATATTAGATTTGGTAAAACAAAAACCAAAATTCAAATAGACCGGCAAAACACAATCTACTATTTTGTGATAAACACTTAAAGTAATAACCAAAAACCTAGAAGTTACCTCGATCCATTTGGATATGCATGAGAAAGCTAGATTTAAGATTTAAAAGATTTTTTTAGGAATTTAAGACTTACAAAAAATAGGATCAAAATCATATGCAGCCATGTAGGTATAGATGTTTGGATTGTCTGGTTCAGTTTTAGTTAAAAATTTTGTCAAACCATTAAACCAAACCATACATTAATGAAATACATCAGTAACCATACACCAATAAAAATTCAGTTTCTGTTTTGTTCACATTTGGCGGTTTAATCTTTCGGTTTATTTAGAGTAAATGAACATCTCTAATCGCCTAAGTTACATCAAAAAATAAATAATAAATGTTTAAAAAAGCAATAATATAATATAAAAAGAATAGTATATTTATTAGTCTAAACGAAAATGTGAATCGAAATGGTTGACTTTCAACTCGAGGCGTGAACACAGCAAAAAAAAAACAATATTGAATTCAAACCAAATAAAAGAAATACTGTACTGATGCCTGAAGTAGTCATATATTCAATATTTCCCAATATAAAGGTCTTATAATATGACTACTCTTCAAGTTGGGGGTACACTTGTATATAAAACTATATTTACGTAAAAAAATAAAGCAAGTGATGCAACTATCCATTACCAACTTCTATAGTACGCAAGTAATAATCACACGTCAAGATATTAACAGATCCTTCCTATTACTAGCAACTTTCCTTGACTTTTGTAAAATATACTGTAATGTTCACGCTATACTAACTGCTTTTTGTTTTCTCTAAAGACACATTGACAATTACATTATACACACTGCGAATCTATCAGAAATATTTAAAATGAGATTTAACTCACGTTTATTTAGTTGAGATGCACTACCGCATCACATGACATATACGGTTAAGTTACAAACTTTTTGGTGATGCTAATTTGGTATTTTAGTTCACATGATATAACAAGTCACATTAATCATGAACCAACTATATATAACTTGCAGGTACATACGAGTGTTGAAAAACGATATTAGGGATTGTATTCGATACTAATTCTTATGATGAGACTTAATTATTTGTCACATGGATTGTGATCTTTACAAAAAGTTTTAATGATAGGAGATGTAATTCCACAAAAGGTGTAATTAACCAAAGAGCAGTTACAACTTATTGTTACTCGTAAATGGTTTCAAAATTTCGTCAGAGTATTGATATGCATGAGTCTAAGAACACGAACAAGAACCTACTAAAGTGTTTGTGTTCCAATGATACTCCAAAGTCCAAATGTGATTCTTCAATCAAATAGTTGTGGTAAAAGTCATATTGTGAGATTGATTTATTGTGTAAATATTGTGAAATAGTTGTGTGCAATTCCAAAATAAAAAAAAACGTACACAAAGGCTTAACGGACGTAATTTCTTGTTCATTAACAAAGTAAGATTGTTCATGTTCGTTCATTAACGCGTTAAACGAATATAAACGAACGAAAATAAATGAACATATAAAAACAAGCACAAAATATCTAGAATATTGTAACGTTTCTTTTTTTGCGTTCGTTTGTCTAAGTTTACATATTTTACGAAGAGTATATCATATAAATATATAATATAATTTGGAAATAAACAAATAAATATATCATATACAACATATGACTAGACGATCACATGACATAAATAACAATGAACGAGAGCTTATGTTCATGTCGTCTCATTTTAATTAACGAATACAAATCTTTGTTCATGTTCATGTGAATTAATAAATAAATTCGCAAACAATTATACTGAGTGATTTAAGAGATGTACGACTAAACAATCGATTCGTTTACACAATATTTGGACAAAATGTCCATAAAATACAAGAGAATGTTTGAATTACCATTTTGAGTTCGAAAAATAGTGATTGGAATACGAAAATAGTGAGTTTTGAGCAGGGTTCTAAAGGGCGTCCTTAAGGCCTTCGTAAATTGCGCGAGACTTGACAATTTCACGCTACGTAATAAACAAAGGCTCGCTTAAGGCGTGACGTAAGATGATAAATGAAAAAACGTAATAAATCACTAAAGACCATGAAGCTGAATGCAGTTTTGAATTCCAATTTCTATAAAAAAATCGTTTTTATATAAAAAATGAATAAGAATACATATAAGATGATTTTTTTTGGCATATTCTTTTAGTGTATGACAATCTTTGTAAACCAATATATTTGAAATATAATATAAATAAATAAATTTATACATATTTTCATATTTTGTGCCGCTTTAAGTCATGCATTAAAAAACGCATGACTCGCCATGGCTCTTAAGGCGTGAGCTTAGCCATGCTGTCACGCCACGCCTCACGCTATTTATAACCTTGGTTTTGAGTAAACTAAATTTAGGGTGTGTTTGGTTTGATGTCATGAATGACTATCGGTATCGGAATTGGTTTTGTATGGTATAGCAATGGGTATGAATTTGATTGCCTTTTTCATATGGGAATAAGAACATCTAAAAAATCATTCTATAAAATTTGTTTATTCGTATTGCTCTTGCGAAACAATTTTTTCCAGAAATATTATTCAAGCTAAATGCTAGAATCTTTTTTAACCATCGAATCAAGATAGTGAATAAATGTGAAAGGCCCTTTTTTATATATAAACGAGACATGCATACCCGTGCGACGCGTGCACTACGGGGCTTGGAGATCTTTTGCGGGAAAGAAATATGTTGCGTTTGTTTTTCTATGTAGTTGTGCAAAGGCTTGTGTTGGTGGGCCGTAATAGTAGATAGTTAGGTTTTTTTCCCCATTATTGGGTAGTCATTATTAAATGTTTTTTGTAATTATGAATGTAGGTTGTTAATTTTAGTTATGTTTTTAGTTGCTACGTATATGTTAGGCGTTAATCTGGTTTTAAGTTAGCGATGTTGTGTGTTGGTGGATTCTCGTGAACTAGGGTAAGTTTGGTATGTGTCTATATACATGTGTAAACTGACAACCCCCTTTTTTTTATAGATTTCTGAGCACTCAAAAGGTTGTGTGTTCAGCATAACCGCCTGAGTAACCTTGCTGCACAACACGCTGCGCAACTTGTACATTTATAGCTCTCTATCTAACCTGCATCTTCCAACCTTTATGCCATCATAATTTTCATACGATACCTCATCATTATCTATCTTTTTTTTACTTTTTTTTCTTTTAGGAGTATGGCAATTGGGAACATTTTCGTCATCATCAACTAACAAAGCTTACAAAAAATACACATAAGCCATTCTATTCGTAAATACTATATTTTGAACTGAAAGATTAAATATAATAACTGACATGAAAACAAAAAGAAGCATATCCTTGCACTTTACTTATAAAAAGTTAGAAACTAATTACATTACGAACACATATCCATGATTCAACCACTAAAAAGTTCACTACTAAAATTAGAGTCCTTTTGCATGCTTCTTCTATATCACTCACAATATCACCTTCTTCATCTCTTTAATCAAGAACACATGGCGGGAGATACAGTGTAACACCCCCAAAAATACAACAACGCAGCGGAATACCACTTGGGGTGCTACTTCATAATACACATCGCTAGATACAAGAGAACGACCTCGTACAGTGTCGTTTGAAAAAGTAATTCTCGTTGATTTAATCAAAATCTGAATTAATATATATACCATTTGTCCCATAATTGCATCACAATTGAAAGCTTGAATGTATAGACTCCAATAAACACTTCAATAAATCTGATCATATAATTTACATGAGAAAACATGCTAAAATGTCAACATTAAAGTTTTGGTGAGTACAAGGTTAGTTTTAAATATGAATTAATCCACTGTAACATCCACAGTAACCATGTAAAAAACCCAAAGATTTAAAAAGATTTGCACGACGACATTTTATGTCACCAAAAGTACCAATCCCCCCCCCTTATCATAAAGATTTATAAGAATGCATGACAATTTAATGTCACCGAAAAGTACCACATCTTATACAAAGTTTATAAAGAATGCATGACCAATTTAATGTCCACCAAAAATGTAACAAGTATGTATTGCCATTTTATTCAATGCAACGTAAAGTATCCATTGTGAGTATAAAACAATGTTTACGATTACTCTAAGCTCATGAAACTGAAGCTAATAAATACATAATAAGACTCTTATGTAGTTGTTAGGGGCCCTGTAGTCCCCACGTGATAATACCGACAAGATTTATAACGTTTCGTTCCAGTGATAGCCTAATCTCGCCCGAACGGGGGTTGTCAATCCCAGAATAGGATAATTTTAAATCATTTCGCGGGACATCACGCTATAATGTCGTTACCGTCGAATCGCTAATTCACCCCGAACAGGTCCACACCCGAATTGATCTATTTCCATAACATTCGCTGCCACACCTCCAGTGATTTACAGTTCATGACGCTGTGACGTAGACTTGTATGTACCCAATTTGGGCAGTGATTTAAAATATGTACTCCCGTTACCGGTGTCCCCTCCAAGAACACCCGGGCAGTAAAGTAAAAATATGTACTCCCGTTACCGGTGTCCCCTCCAAGAACACCCGGGCAGTAACTTGTTTTTATCAGTTCAATCCGCTTAAGCTAATCCTAATCATAAAAGTATAGTATCTGCGTTTACGTTTCAAAAGTAAACCAGGTATTGTTATCTTCCATCGCGAGATAATTAAATGAGTAATAAACACAAACAGGTAATCAACCATGTAAAAGCG
Organism: Tanacetum coccineum; assembly: GCA_026074375.1. Taxonomy (NCBI): domain Eukaryota; kingdom Viridiplantae; phylum Streptophyta; class Magnoliopsida; order Asterales; family Asteraceae; genus Tanacetum; species Tanacetum coccineum. The sequence continues at coordinate 11,531 of BQNB010009224.1, forward strand.
TTGTAAACATGTATGCCGACAAGTTGAAAATGTAGCACGTAATGAGTTAAATCAAAAACGAATTGAATGTAACAAGCATGTACTCACCCCAAAATAAATACAAACCTGTAAAACGTGGCTATACTCACCTTTATGTTTCAAGAACCATCGACGGATAGTCATCAAATATGCACATTCGATCGTAAGACGAAGCGTCTCGATCAGAATCGCAGCTAACTCTTAACGCTAAGTGCCCACTAGCCTAGGATAATTGAATTTGGTTTCCTGATGGATAGTCACCTTCGACACGTCACATGAAAAAAGATTCCAGATCTAATGTTGTATTGGTTTTGGTGGTTGGGTTAGAATAAATAATTTGAAAATAAGTACCCCAAGTGTGTAATATATATTCTATATACATTACAATAAAACTAACCCTTATATAATTCCCTACGTGAATTATATAACAAAGACAGCAATCAAACATTAATGAAAAGTATATAATACCTTGCATGTATAAAAAATCATAAGTGTGGGTAATTTTTTTTAAACTAGTTTAGTTTGACCCTACTAAAAGACTTTGAATAAAAGTAATAACCAATGTCATATGTATGAATCAACAAACAGTTTGTAAGTCTTGTAACCATTATAACAATATAAAATAAATATTTTATATAAATTAATCTTTCGGTTCTTCGAGCGGGTCGTATCTAAAATATTTCCGTCTCATTGTAAAAGTAAAGTTATCGTTCTTTATATCCGTTTAACCTGTAGGAATACAATTTTATATATAATTTGGTCCCTTTTTAATCGTTTCTGGAAATAAAAAACTATAGTAAAACATTCTAATATAAACTTCTATAAATTTCGCCATGACATTCTCCACTTATAAATCGTTTTTCCATAATTATAAATTACTATAAACGTTTTTCGCCACTTAATCAATGAAATCAATAATTGGCAAAACCCCCACGTGATTAAATATATAAACATAATATTAATTATAATACACCGTGAACATAATATAATTATTACATTTATTAACCATTTTAAAACCACAATATATATATCCAGTTTCATGTTTAATTAAACATTAAGTTGTTTTTTTTTTTTTTTTTTTATTTATTCACCGTTATCATGAATCAAACTTACCCATATTATGGTTTCGCTAACAACCAAACACACTCATTTGTGTGTTCCTACCAAGCCAAGAGTACCTTCTTGAATGTCCCGCTGTCCCAAACACCCCTTTTGTCATATTTACACAGCCAAACGCACCCCTTGTGGGTGGGCTGTTAAGCCAAACGCACCCTTGTGCGTGGTTTCATTAAACAAACGCACCCCGATATTGATGAAGTAACAAGCCAAACGCACGCCCTTTGCTTCGGGTGGTGAAAGCCAAACGCACCCTAATGTATTTACAGCAAGCCCCCCCAAAAAAACAAACGCACTCATGTACAATGGCCGCTGTTAAGCAAAACGCCCCTACGGCGAACACCAACCAAAAAAAGCACCCACTGGTGCAAACAAACCAATGCATCTTCGTGGTGGTTTTATAACCACGCGCACTCTACGGCTGTCGAGCACCAACCAAACGAAGCCTATAGCTTCTGAAGTCAATCAAACCAAACGCATACCCATGCGTTTTAAAAAGAAACCCAACGAAAACGCCTCTTTGCTAGCTCAAAACCGGGGAACCGCCGCACCCTCGTGGTGGTTACTGCCAAACAAACCAACTGCACCCTGCGTGGTGGCTTGACCAAACCAAACGCACCTCTCCGGGTGATTATTAACAACCCAACGCACCCAGTGGGTTTTGGAGAACCAAAGCCGAACGCGACCTGTTAAGCTGCTGACCCATAAAACAAACGCACGCTTCGTTGCTTAAATCAAAACCAAATGCCACCCGTGTTGGGTTATGTGATAGCCAACGCACCCTTGGCTCGCTGCAATGAAAAGAAACGAAACGCACCCTGGGTGTGGTCTTTACAAACGAAACCAAAACGCACCCTTGATTATTGGTTTCTTTAACAAATCATAAACGCACTGCGGCTTTACGACCATACGCACAACCCTGGCGCTTACCACCACCCCGACACCCCTGAGGTTGCGTTACAACAAACGCCCCCTCTTGGGCGGTCACCACAAACTAAAACACCCTCGGGTGTTAGTAAATGACATGAAGATGTTGATTAGTGTCGGTGAGAGGGTGGTGTGGTTTTTTGGCTGCGTGAAGGAGAGCTGAACACGGGGGATCTAATAGATCGGGAGATGGGGGTCACATCTGGTCTTCGCCGGAAAATCCCGCCGGAAAAGTTTTCCGGCGGCGGTGGCCGGCGGTGGGGTGGCATGGGAGGGGAGAGAGAGAGTGTTGAAGAAGATGTATGTGTATATGTTGAGATAGAAATGAAAAAAAGAAGGATATATATATATTTATATAATTAGAAATGACATGTTATAATACTTGAGGGACCAATAGTGTAACTTGTCGAGAAACTTTTATAAAATACTGGTTCGGGGCTCATTTGAGCGACTTAACGGATGAACCAACGCACGAAACTTGCGCCATTGTTTTTCAAATCATTTTTCCGATAAAAATGAGTATTCGCTTGATATTATTTCATAAATATTTTTTTTTATAACATTAAGTGAAATATCCCTTTAGTTCAAATTTAGTGGACGGTTTATTGCCTCGTCCGAAATAAAAAAATGTATTTCAACCCGAGTATTCGCGTTATCCACAACGCTTTTAATTAAAATGATGACTAAAATTATATATTTATATTTATTAAATACATACTGAAATTAAAATCAAATTAATTGTTTTTGTGGTGTCCGCGTGTATATTGTTCGAATAATGTTTGGCGGTGCTGTTTTAGCCCTTTTCGCTCGTTTCCAGGTCTCGGGAAAACTAAAAAGTTGTCAGGAATATCATTCCTCATCAAATTGCTTTAGACTCCGAGTCGTGAAAACGTGATTTAGATGGTCGTTCTCATAAGTCAGCCAGACCCTAAAAGAAATCGTCATTCAAACATTCCGCAAATTTCTCGTAAGGGGGTGGGGGGTTTTGGGGTTGTTACAGTACCTACCCCTTAAAGAAATCTCGTCCCGAGATTAAATTTGTGTTATCCGATTGTGTGACCAAGGAAGGACTTAAGGTTAACTGTACTCGTCCTAAACAAGACGCTGATAACTATTCAGGCAAAATACGGGTTGTTTTCTATACTTCTCAATCTACCAAAAAATTTGGTTAGGTTTGTTCAGGATATTTATATCCATCATATGTGGTATCCTCAATATATCATTACAGATCTATGACTGGTATAAAAACCCGCGTTATAGGGAAAGTCTCATTATAGTGAAAACTTCAAGAAGAAGGTGTAATCGCGTGAGTATGTTTGTATAAGTTTCTAAATGTCCGAGGACGGAGTCTCGTTTCTACTATTTGTAATGTTCGATGATTCACATCAACGTGGCTTATGTATGTCAGTACCCAACTTACTTGGGTCATACTAGGATGTATCGCGAGACCCCCCTCCCCCCCCCAGTCTTCAACTAGTGTCAGCCCGCAATGAATAGTCCACCTAAGCTGTGTTCGTCGATAGATGTTTATTTGGTTTAAGGAGGGTTGCATTACCCATTGGATAAAGTTGTACCTGCTGGGACCGCTCCAGGACCCAACAGCAGCGACCATAACGACGATAACTATAACAAACGGTGATGGGATGCAGAGGGTGATGACCCTCCGAGAAACAATATTCCCAGAATAAAGTTCAATAAATGAGAGGGGCTAGCGAGAGAGCTTACGCGATAGACGGCGGATTTTGGTACTCAGTCGCTAGTTCGATGAATTAGCTCCATTAGCTCAAGTGTGTAACAAGTCTGTTAGTTCCACGAACAGTTCGTGATCGCGAGGATTTGCAATCGCAAAAGTAACAACTTAAGAATGTGATAAGGCAGCTCCAAGTGATGCCTTAAGATTCTGCTGAGTAGCAAGACACGATGTATCTCTAGATCCCTTTTTAAACTGATTTTTTGATGATTAACGATTTCCAGGTTCATACTCGTGTCATATTGGATACCATTAACCCACTCATATTATAATATCTTATTACATAAAGAAGCTGTCCAAATTTATGTAAGTAAGAAATGATAAACTTATGTTCGATGATTGTTATATATTTATTTATTTAAACATGAAAGCCGTCCAATCCTTTCAAAAAATAAATATCAATCAACCTACTATAATCCGATGAAATACGCGTGACTCTCATAACCTTCAAAGTGTTTTTGACATGACGATGTCATGTGATCTAAATGAGCTATAGGACGAGTGTTTAAAAAAACCCGTCTGTCGGAGCTTGGAGTAAAAACTGCCAGGCAGATCGAACAAAGAGTTCAAAAAGTTTAATGAGTCCTCTGTTAGAGTAAATACATAAGGTTCTTATAAACGATTTAACATAGCACTTATCGTATCAATCCTCCTAATACAAGTCCGCCCATACAAGACTTGTAATTGCTCAGATTTCACAACATAAATCCATGTAAACATAACTCGTGACGGTTTTTGTTTACATAGCAAATATCCATATCAATCCTTATATTACAAGTCCCGCCCATACAAGACTTGTAATACTTAGATTCATACATAATTCCATGTAAACAGAACTGTGACGGGTTTTGCTTACATAGCAATTATCATATCAATCCTTATATTACAAGTCCCGCCCATACAAGACTTGTAATACTTAGATTCATACATAATTCCATGTAAACAAAGAATTAACAACGGTCTCCGTGTAATACAATATAGTATAATGCTATGAAGAAAAATAATATCCTTAAAGGCCATTGTTTAACTTACAATGCCTGAGAACGAAATGAAACCATTGTGAAACTCACAATGTCTAAGAATTAAAACGAGACCATTGTATAACTCACAATGTCTGAGGTATAATTGAGACCATTGTGCAACTCACAATTCTTAAGAAGCAGGATGAGACCATTGTATAACTCACAATGTCTGAGGTATAATTGAGACCATTGTGCAACTCACAATGTCTTAGAAGTAAAATGAGACCATTGTGCAACCCACAATGTCTTAAAAATATTCTGACATTTATATAATAACTCTTATATAGATAAGCATACGTGATATACGCTAAAGGAATGCAACATATAAAATGTTAAGATCTATTATGTCACGTAAGCACTTAAATGCGGCATGTAATGAAAGGCATTCACATAAGCAAGTAGCATGTATGCATATGAAATGTTAGATTGTGATCAATGTTTGTGAAAACGACTATAGCTAAGTTAAAATATGCAACCTAGTTCCATATAGCCTGTTCTCTGATACCAATCTGAAATACTCCAAAAATACAACAACGCAGCGGAATACCACTTGGGGTGCTACTTTCTTAATAACACACCGCTAGATACAAGAAGGAACTGACCTCTAAGTGTCGTTTGAAAAGTAATCTCGTGATATAAACAAAATCTTATATTAATATACATTTGTCCCATAATTCATCACAATGAAAAGCTTGAATGTATAGACTTCCAATGCACTTTAAGAAATTCTGAAGCATGCATAATTACACTGAGAAAACATGCTTAAAAGTGTCAACATTAAAGTTGGTGAGTTCATATGTTAGTTTAAATATGAATGTAATCCACTGTGTCATCACGGTACCATGTAAAAATCCCAAGAATTTATAAAGGATGCACGACACATTTTATGTCACCAAAGGTACCAATCTTATCCTAAAGATTTATAAAGAATGCATGACCAATTTAATGTCACCAAAAGTACCAATCTTATTCCAAAGATTTATAAAGAATGCATGACCAATTTAATGTCACCAAAATGTTTCAAGTATGTTTGCCATTTTAATCAAGGCAACGTAAATATCCATGTGAGTATAAAACTATGTTTACGATTACTCTAAGCTCATGAAACTGAAGCTAAATAAATCAATGTAAGATTCTTATGTAGTTGTTAGGGCCCAGTAGTCCTAACTTGATATTCCGACATGTTATAACATGTCGTTCCCATGATAGTCTAATCACCCAACGGGAGTTGTCAATCCCGAATAGGGTCTATTTTTATATCACTTCCATAGGACATCATGCAATATCTGTCGATACCGGCGATCGCTAATCACCCGAACAGGGATCCACACCCGAATAAGATCTAATATTCATAACATTTCGCGCTCACCCTCCAAGTGATATTACAGTTCCATGACGCTGGTGACGTAGGACTTGTATGTACCCAATTTGGGCCAGTGAATTAAAATATGTACCCCGTTACCCCAACTCCCCCCCCCCTCCCCCCCCCCCCCCCCCCCCCAACCCCACCCCCCCCCCCCCCCCCCCCCCCCCCCCCCCCCCCCCACCCCCCCCCCCCCCCCCTACCCCCCCCCCACCCCACACCCCACCCCCCCGCCCACCACCCCCCCCACCCCCCCCCCCACCCCCCCCCCCCCCCCCCACCCCCACCCCCCCCCCCCCCCCCCCAACCCACCCCCCCCCCCCCCCCTCACCCACCCCCCCCCCCCACCCCCCCCCACCCCCCCCCCCCCCCCCACCCCCCCCCCCCACCCCCACCCTCCCCCACCCCCCCCACTCCCCCCCCCCCCCCCCCCCCACCCCCCGCCCCCCCCCCCCCCCCCCCCCCCCCCCCCCCCCCCCCCCCCCCCCCACCACCCCCCCCCACCCCCGCCCCCCCCCTCCCCCCCCCCCCCCCCCCCCCCCCCCCCCCCCCCCCCCCCCACCCCCCCTCCCCCCCCCCACACCCCCTCCCCCCCCCCCACCCCCCCCCCCCCCCCCCCCCCCCCCCCCCCCCCCCCCCCCCCCCCCCCCCCCCACCCCCCCCCCCCCCCCCCCCCCCCCCCCCCCCCCCCCCCCCCGCCACCCCCCCCCCTCCACCCCCCCCCCCCACCCCCCCCCCCCCCCCCCCACCCCCCCCATCACCCCCCGGTGTCCCTGTTTCCAAGAACACCGGCAGTAAAGTAAAAATATGTAACTACCCGTTACCGGTGTCCCCTCTAAAGAACACCGGGCAGTTAACCCGTTTTGTCATCAGTTATCAATCCGCTTATAGCTAATCCGTATTCATAAAAGTAGTATTAACGTTAACGTTCAAAAGTAAACCAGGTATTAGTAGCTCCTCGCGAGATAATTAAATGAGCAAAGTAAACCAAACAGTAAACACCAATGTAAATGCGTTTGTAAACATGTATGCGGACAAGTTTGAAATGAGCACGTAATGAGTTTACAAATCAAAACCAGTAAATGAATTTGTAACTAAGCATGGTTCTCACCCCAAATATTATGTAAAACAGTAAAACATAGGTGCTATGAAACTTCACCATTGATGTTGCAGAACGATCGAAATCGGATAGGCATCTAATATCCACAATACGAACGAAGACAGTCGTCTCGATCAAGAAGTGCGCAGCTACTCTTTAACGGCTAAAGTCCCACTAGCCTAGATAATGAATTGGGGTTTTCCCTGATGGATAGATCACCGTCGACACGACACCGTTTGAAAAAAGAAGATTCAGATTTAATGTTGTAATGGTTTGGTGGTTGGTTAAATAAATAATTTGAAAATATACCCCAAGTGTGTAATATATATTCTATATACATTACATATGAAACTAACCCTTATATAATTCCTACCGTGAATTATATAACAAAGACAGTCAATCTAGACATTAATGAAAAGTATATAATACCTTGCAGGTATTATATCATAAGTGTGGGGCGAATTAATAAAACTAGTAGTTTGACCCTACTAAAAGAACTTTTGAATAAAAGAAAACCCCATGTCTTAATGTTATAAATCAACAAACCAAGTTGTAAAGTTTATGTAACCATTAAAAAATAAAAAATCATAATTTAAATAAATTATGCTTTCGTTTCTTCGTACGGTCGTGATCCAAAATAGTTTCGTCTCATGTAAAAGTATAGTTTTTACGTTCGTTTTATCCATTACTGTATAATACAATTTATTATATAATTTGGTCCCTTTTTATCGGTTTCTGAAATAATAGAAACTTTAGTAAAACATTTCTAAGTATAAAACTTCTATAAATTTCGCCATGACATTTCCACTTATAAATCGTTTTCCATATTTATAAAGTCTAACGTTTTTCCCACTTAATCAATAGACATCATATTAGCAAACCCCAGCCCCACGTGTTTTTTAAATATATACACATATATATTTATATCAACTTGAACATAAAATAATTATTACATTTATTTAAAACCATTTTAAACCACCAATATATAAATCCAATTTACATGTTTATTAACCTTAAGTTTGTATTTATTCACCGTTTAATCATGAAATCAACTTACCACCTAATTATGGTTTTCGCTAAAAACCCAAACACAACTCCTTTTGTGTTCCTATCCAATCCCAAACGTACCCCTTGCTGAGCCCGCTGTTCCCAAACACCCCTTTTGTCATATTTACACAGCCAAAGCAACCCTGTGGTGGGCTGTTAAAGGCCAACGCACCCTGTGCATGGGTTTCATTAAACAAAAACCACCTGGGGACCCCCTTTGAGGAAGTACAGCAGCCAAACCAGCCCATACTGCGGGTGTGAAAGCCAAACGCACCCTAATGGTATAATTACAGCACCAAACGCACTCATGTGCATGGGCTGCTGTTAATCCAAACTCACCCTATCGTGCGAACAACCACACCAAAAAAGCCCAGCTGGTGCAAACAAACCCAAGCATCTTTCGTGGTGGTTTTTATAACCACGATGCGCCCAACTATAACTGCTAGTACGAGCACCAACCAACGCAGCCTATAGCTGCTAAGTCATCAAAACCAAACCGCAACCTTTCTTTAAAAAGAAACCACGAACACCCTCTTTGCAGCTCAAAACCGGCGCACCCACCTTGGGTGGTATGACTGCCAAAAAACCAACGCTACCACCCTGCGTGGTGGCTGACCAAACCAACGCACCCTCTCGGGTGTTTATTAACAACCCAACGCACCCAGTGGGTTTGAGACCCAAGCCGGACGCGGCCTGTAGCTGCTGACCCAAAAACAAACGCACGCTTCGGTGCTTAAAGCAAAACCAAACGCACCCGTGTTGGGTTTATGTATAGCCAACGCACCCTTGCTCGCTGCTATGAAAGAAACGAACGCACCCCTGGGTGGGTCGTTGTACCAAACCGAACCAAACGCAACCCTAAGCGATGGGTATTCTTAACAACATCAAACGCAACCTGCGTGCATTTACGAACCATACGCACACCCTGGTGCTTACCACCAACCCGACACCCCTGTGGTTGCTGTTACAACAAACGCACCCTCTTGGGGCTGTCACCACAAACTAACACACCCTCGGTGTTAGTAAATGACGATGAAGATGGTGATAGTGGCGGTGAGAGGGTGGTGGTGGTTTTTGGCGCGTGAAGGAGAGTGACACGGGGGATCTAATAGATCGGGAGATGGGGGTCACATCTGGTCTTCGCCGGAAAATCCTGCCGTAAAAAGTTATTTCGTGGCGGCGGTGGGCCGAATCCCGGTGGGTGAGAAGTGGCCACGGTGGGGTGGCATGGGAGTGGAGAGAGAGAGTTTGAAGAAGATTATTGTATATGTTAGAGATCGACATGAAAAAAAGAAGAAGATAGAAGTAAATAAATATAATTAGAAATGACATGTTATAATACTGAGGGACCAATATGTAACTTGTCGAGAAACTTTTATAAAATACAAGTTCGGGACTCGTTTGAGCGACTTAACGGATGAACCAACGCAGCTTAAACTTGCGCCATTGTTTTTCAAATCATTTTTTTTTCCGAAAACAATGATAATCCGCTGTGATATTAATTTTCATAAATATTTTTTTTATAACATTAAGTGAAATATCTGTTATTCAAATTGTGACCGTTTTTGCCTTGTACCGAAATAAAAAAATAATTTAAGGCCTCGAGTTATTCCGCGTTATCGACAACGCTTTTAATAAAATGAAGTCTATATATTAATATTTATTAAATAAATACAGATAATTTTAAAAAAAAAAAAAAAAAAAAACAAATTTCATGTTTTGTGTGTCCGCGGTTAGTATATTGGTTCGTAAAAATTTTTGCGTGCTGTTTTAGCCCTTTCGGCCTCGTTCCAGGTCCGGCAAAACTAGAAAAACTAAAAATTTCAGGAATATCATTTCCTCATCAAATTGCTTTAGACATCCGAGTCGTGAAAACGTGATTTAGAGGTCTCTCATAAGTCAGCCAGAACCCTAAAAGAAATCGTCATTCAAACATCGAAAATTCTCGTATTTTACATACAGCCTAAAAAATGGAAGGAGTTTCCCGTGGAGGAAGTGTTGCTCATTACATTTAGGCCAAGAATTTATATGTTACCTGCACACGAAAAAAACGAGAATAAAGAAACAATTTAACAATAACTTACAAAATAAAGTAGTTCGGATTGAAGATTTCGTAACTCTGTTTTGTGCATTTGTTTTAGCCGGTTTATATAGGCGTGGATTAGGTTAACTCATGATGGTTTGTATTCTAGAAACTCCAACAACACTTCAACTTCTTGAAACTCCAACAACACTTCAACTTCATCTTGATGGTTATATTTACTCTTTCACTTCAACTTTTTTACCAAGAATTTATGGTACATTGTATCAACATTAATGACAATTAATGGGAGTACGCATCACCTTCCTGCACAACACGCTGCGCAACTTGTACATTGTATCAACACTAATGACAATTAAATTAGAGGACCTAAGTTTATAAATATTAATAAGATTTAAGGGTTAAAATTTTCTGAATGTATTGTTATTGAGTTTTTTTTATATACAAAATTATCATTTATATTCTATATAGCATGAGCATATTTTTTTTGGTGCAAGGTGATGACAATATATAATTAACTAAAAACTTTTACATACAAATATAAGGAAAAAAAGAAATCTCAGAAGTTCAGACATTCCCTGAACATTCTAATACTAACCTATATAACAGACACAACAACAAACAAAGATACCAACCTATCCCTTATTTGTTAGAATTCTAAACATCAGCTCCTCATATCTTTGATGATCTCAAGCATTTTCTCTGGTAGTGCCCAACCATCAGAGAAAGAATAGTCATATCAACTATTTTTTATATGTTCACCTTAATGCATCAATCACCATAGCCTCACAACTCAAGTCCAAACTACACCATTCAGCCCACATCCACAATGGCATAGTCTGAAACAAGAGAGGGCATCATTGTGCAGGCTATAGCACCCATTACCATACAAGAAGGGCCCTTCCAAGCTTTGCTACATTTCCCTCATGATGCTAACAAAACCATACAACAACCCTTGCTGAATAATAAGGTTAACAACCATGAAGGCATCACTAAGTCAGATACACACACCCTCTTGTATATCCTTCCTATCCTCCTTAGCAAAAGTATTTGTTGAATCCAGGGAAACAACCACTGATTCAACCAATACCCCTGTCCCACACCAGGCCATATCATCACCACAATGAATTTGACATAAAGAAACCTACCTATGGTACATCTCCCTGTGCAAAAGCCCAATATAAACCAAAAATAAATTACACGAAATCCCTCCCAAGCCATGTGCAACCTAGTAAGGATTATAAAGAGCTCTTAACCGAGGCAAACTCCAAGTTAGCAATGTTTCACACCATATGTAATGGCTAGTCAAATCCAACTGATATATGTTTGATGAAACCAGCTATACCAAACACTCCTTGAACTCAACACCCCTTTTATGAACAGACATGCTAAAACATAGAAGGCTCTTCAGATTGATGAATTGCATTTGAATGTACCCGTCTTCATCAATACTTTCTGAAACATTCCTAGATCTATTAATCTTCAAAGCTATAATAACTGTAGCTTCATGTTTTCCACTATTCCATTCAACAAGCATTGACAGATCCTTTGGTCTTGATTAATAACCTCTTATTTCTTTCATTCCAGATAAAGTAGATCACAGTAGAAATAGCCATTCTTTGAATGATACTATTGATACTGTTTTTACAACCACCATTGCCAAATTTCTTCACAACACCTTCCAGACATACCCGACTATTTCTCTACTTCAATTTTTTTGCCTTAATTTCATATCCAAATTCTCAGAGTAAGGCATTTGAAAAGAGGATGTTCATGAGAATCATTAACTAGTTTACATAAAGGGCATAATAGTTGGCTGTTTTTATTCCATACCATCATCATGTCCTGTGTTGTTAATCTCTTATGCATAACAAGCCATAGAATAAAGGCATATCTAGGATTTCATTGAGTGTACCAAACAACTTTATGCTAGTTGACATCAACTTTTACTTCTTTAAAAACCTCCCATACTTTTTTTATAGAGAACCTCCCACAATTTCTACTTCTGTCTTTCCATATGATATGATCAATTCACATCTCATTCAACTTTGGGACCTTCAATTTTATTAAGACATCAAAATGGTCTTCCATTCCATGAAGCCAACCCTATTTCATTATTACAATCATATCAGCTAATACTAGATCTTTTAGATAAACCTAGCTTCATATCTTCTTTCTAAATGGAATAATATCACATAATGGGCCCTCATTACACCACTTGTCAAACCATACATTGGTATTTTTTCCATCTCCTATCTTTTTCCAAACATTCTCTCTGATTTTACTTCTCAAATTCAGTAAGGCTTTCCAAGTACCACTATCATTCTCATCAATATCCACCTCCCATATACATTTTACTTATAATTTGATCACATTCACCCATTTGACTCATAAACTTTCCTTCATTAAACTGACGTTCCATAGGTGTTTACACATGAGGGCTTCATTCCATGGTCCCCCCTGAATCTTTTATTCCAAACTACTGCTTTGGGAGCACAAATAAATTTTCCAAGACACCCTTAGCAGCTCCTTCCTTAAATCATCCTTGACTCATAGGAAGACCTTTAAGTCTTTATCAATATCTTTGTTTTGGGAATCAATGAATACAGATGCCAGCAATGTGACAAAAAAGCTAACACATAAGCTATATCAATTGCAGCCTCCCTGCATATGAAAGGGCTTTATTATTCCAATCTTGCAACTTTCTGTTTAAACACTTTCACCAATTGATTTCACACTTTCAGTAAACCCCCAATGTTGTCTAGTGATAAGAGGAAACAACCAAGGTATTTTCATGGAAGATACCAAGTAAATAAAAGGCATAATTTTATAATTCTCTTTTTTCAACTTCTTTCACACTACCAAAGAAGATTGTACTCTTATTCATATTGGGGACTAATTCAGAAACCTTACTAAATTCCATTAGCCCATCTTTTAAGTCTTCCACAAGACTTGTGGATCACCATTACTCAACATCAAAATATCATCAGCATAGCAGATTTGAGTCATGTTAGAGCTTTACATCCCAAATGGAACTATAAACTACTGCTTCTTCTCCACCCTTCTCTGTACCAATCAAAGTAGGACTCCCATTACTAAGGATAAGAGGTAAGGTGCCATAAGGTCACCGCTAGGCCTCTAGACCTCTCACACTCTTAAAGTAATCCATGCCTTCCCCCAATAACATAGCACTGAAAAAAGCATCACTAGTAACGACATGTCATATCCATCCAATTACATCCTTTTCATGAAACCCAAAGTAAATGAGAATTTGTTTTCAGAAAACTCCAATACCACATATCATAAGCTTTGGCTATGTCAATCTTTAAAGCACATCTTTGGGGGCCTATCTTCCTGTTAGACCCTTTTAAGAGCTCCTGAGTTATTAGCAAATTGTCTTGAATGAGTCTTCATGGTACAAAAGCACTTTGGTTTAAGCTTACCAGTTCTTCTAAACACCCCTGAATCCTTTTGGTGATGATCTTACTAATTTAAAGGTTTGACATAATTTAAAGGTTTGACCTATATTAGGAGCATATAGGTGGGATTGGGTATGACCTAATTTAAAGGTTTGATATCTTTTTTTCATTTATGGCCCACTAACCAAACATCTACAATGAGTCTAAAATCCATTCCTCTATTCCCATTCACTTCTATCATGTTTTGAAATTATTCTACCAAAATAAATAGGTACCACATGTTAAAAATGAGCTAAAGGATAATCTAAAGGACGTTTGTTTATAAGTAGGGTTGAAATAGAATTTGGAATTTAGTATTAGATTTTTGAATTTGAAGAAAGGTTTAAAGAGAGAGAAAATATATTTTAGTTAAATATATTTATAATAAATTTTAAATAAAAGTAATATTTAATAGTAAAAGGAAAAAATGTGGGAATAAATATAATAAATGTTCCACATAGAGAAGAGAGAGAAAATAGGCTCCACAAAAATCTCATACCCAAGCAAACGCTATAGGATACTCCAATCCGCTCATAATTATAGTCCCACTAGCAAAAAACACACACACAGTTGTACAAATTCTCTTATCTCTAATCAAGCTTGCTCTCTTCTTACTTTTTACACAATTACACACACTTACCCTAACCACACACAGAATTTTTAACTCTTAAAGTGTGAGCGTCGAGCGATAACATCAAGTCGAGGCGATAGGGTAAACTTATTATAAATTTCCTATCCTTTTTTTTTTTTAGACATGTGACAATTAATTTGGGACAATAAACAAAAAAGGAAACTTAGACTAATAATTATGGACGGAATGGAGTAGCTATAGGGATTTGCGGGAGTGTGAGCGAGTCGTGCGAGTTTTGTGACCATATTTTCTCTCTCTCATCTCTAGTGGAACATTTAATTATATTTATCACATTTTTTCTTTTTGCTATTAAATAATACTTTAATTTAAAATTTATTTAAAGATATTTAACTATAATATAATTTCCTCTCTCTAAACCTTTCTCAGAATCAAATCTGGATACTAAATTCAAATTCTAATTCAACCCTACTTATAAAACAAACGACTTTAGATCTATCTTTAAGCATCGATATTAACATTGGTGACTATTTATTTGAGAGAGATATTTTAAATAATTGATAGAATGATTGGGTATAGGTGGAAGGGATTTTAGACGACGTGGAGGTTTGTTATTGGCCATTATTGATATTATGATTTATTACGGTTATTTGGTACAGAACCAATCAAATATATGCTCTTAATATATGTCAACCTTTAAATTAGGTCAAACCTTTAAATTAGGATGATAATATCAAATCTGTGAGTAGAGCAGGGTGTTTAGAAGAACTTGTAAGCTTAAAACCAAAGTGACTTTTGTACCATGAGAGTGAAGCTTTGCGACATATATCTATATATGGGAGTTTTTAGCAAGGAGATATTAAAGGGTCTAACAGGATGATAGCCAAATAGCGAGATGCTTTATTAGGGTCATTAGAAATTGAGTTGCTTAGTGTATTGGGGTGTGGTTATTATTATTTGTATATGGGACTTGTGGGGATTTCTTGTATGGGTTGTTAAATATGAGATTACTTAGGGATGCTTGTTATGTGATTTATTGGGGAATGGAATGGTTTACTTTATGAGTGGGAGTGTATTGGCGATAAGGTGTAAATTTGTGCGACGCGTGTGATAACACAGGTAAAATTAGAGAGAGAGTGGGTAGAGAGTCCTAACTTTGAGAGTGGGTACAAGAATGGTGCGTGCGATGAAGCCCAGTAGTTTTGAGAGTTTCCATGGGGATTAAAGCTTAACCTGACTCAAATCTGCTTGCTATGATCTTTGATGTTGAGTAATGTTGATCACAAGTCGGTTGAGAAGACTTAAAAGATGGGCTAATGAATTAGTAGGTTTCTGAATTATTCCCCAATATGAATAAGAGTACAATCTTCTTGGATATGTGAAAGAACACACACACACACAGAGAATTTAGAAAAGTATCCTTTTTAAGATGCGATCATCCCAGAAATACCTTGGTGTTCCTCTTATCACTAAAAACATTGGGGTTACTGAGTGTAATCAATTGGTGGAAAGAGTTAAACATAATGTGCAAGATTGGAAAAATAAAGCCCTTTCATATGCAGGAGGCGCTCACATATGTTTAGCTTTTATGCGACATTTATCTGTGTGACATAACTGTATTCTTGATTCCCAAAACCAAAAGATATTGAAAAAGACAGGATGGGGTTCCTATAAGGTCAAGAGATTGGGTGCAAAGAAGGGAGCTTGCTAAGTGTCTTGGCGAAACACACACACACGTGCACCAAAAGCCAAGGTTTTTACATGTGCGAGACAAAAAGCGAGAGCTCGCGCGATGGAATTCCTGCCATCATGTGTAAACACCTATGAACGTCATTTTGGAGAGGTATGTTTTGTTTGTTTAATGAAGGAATTTATGAGTCAATTGTGTTTGGGTGAATCATAGATGTGATAAGTAAGAATGTATGAGTGGTGTGGAGGTGGTGTTGTATGTGTGTGGAGGTGTTTGATAGTGACTGTTGTGGGAAATGAATTACTGAATTGATTAGGGGGGGCGATAGAAGTGTGTTGGTGGGATTTTGTGTTTTGGTTATGTATTAATATGAAGGGGGTGGTTTTGACAAGTGGGGAATAGGACCAGTATGTGATATTATTCCATTTAAAAGAGATATGAACTAGTTATCTAAAAGATCTAGTATAGCTGATATATTGATAGAACGAGAGAGAGCGAGGAGTGCTTAATGTCGCGAGTGTCGCGTGTGAGCGCAATTTTTGATGACTTAAAAAAATTGAGGTCCCAAAGTTGAATGAAGATGTGATTGATCATACAATCTGTTAATCGAGGGAAATCAAATTGTGGAGGAGAGCTCATATAAAAAAAGTATGGGAGTGTTTTTAAGAAGTAAAAGTTATGTCAACGTAAGCATAAATTGTTTGTAAACTAATGAAATCCTAGATTTGCCTTTAATTCCTATGCTTGTTCATAGCTTAAGAGCGATTAACAACACATGGCATTTGAGGTATGGGAATAAAAACAGCCAAGCGATTATGACCCTTTTTTGTAAACTAGTTAGAGTGAGTGTCTTCATGAACATCTCTTCTTCAATGCCTATACCTCGAGGAATTTTGAAGTAAAAGTAAGCATCATTGGAGAGAAGATGAACATGGTAATGACTGGAAGGGGAGTGAGAGTGGGGGAGGAGAAGAAATTGCAAATATTGGTTGTAAAACATATCAATTGTATCATTCAAAACTACACACACTTGCTATACTTGATCTAATTTTTATTCTAATGAAAGAAGATAAGAGGTTATTCAACTCAAACACACACACACACTGCAATGCTTGTTGAATGGAATAGTGGAAAACAGAAGCTACAGTTATAAGCTTGAAGATTAAAAATCTAGAATGTATCAGAAAGTATAGTGAAAGAATGGGACATTCAAATGCAATTCCATCAACTGAAGAGCTTCTATGTTTTAGCAACTATCTGAGAGCTAAAAGGGGAGTGAGAGAGATTTTCAGGATGGTATTGTTGGGGAATGGGTTCATCAAACTTTATATCAAGTTGATATGCATGCCATAAACAATGTGTGAAACCTTGTAACTTGGAGTTTGCCTCGTAAAAGCTCTTTATAATCCTTATAGTATGCACATGGCCTTGGGGAGGATTTGTGTATTGCGTTTTGATAAATTGGGCGTTTTGCACAGGGAGATGTACCCAAGGGTAGGGTGTCAATCATTGTGGTGATGATATGGCCTGTGAGTGTGCAGGGTATTAGGTTAATCAGTGTTGGTTTCCACTGGATTCAACAAATAACTTTTGCTAAGGAGGCGAGCGAGAATGATATACAAGAGGGTGTGAATCTGACCTTAGTGAGGCCTCCATGGTTTGTTAAACCTTATTATTCAGCAAGGGTTGTTGTATGGGTTTTGTTGAGCATCATGAGGAAACATATACACATCAATAGACTTGGTAAAGGGCCCTTCTTGATAGGTAAAATGGGAAGGTAGCTATAGCCTGCCACAATGATGCAGCGGGGGGGGGAGCTGTGTGTGATCAGGTTGCGTCTATCCTTCTTGAGTGTGAGGGAGTGTTGGGGCGAGTGGGCAAGGAGAGGAGAGAGAGAGTGTGCACTTGCGTGAGAGTGAGTGAGGTGCGAGCGAGTGTGAGTGCAGAGATCATTTAAGGTGAACATAAAAAAAAAATAGTTGATATGACTATTCTTTCTCTGATGGTTGGGCCTACCATAGAAAATGCTAGAGAGTAGCGATCTCTTCAAAATAGTGATCTATTACAGACTTAATGTTTAGAATTCTAACAAATAAGGGATAGGTGTTGGTAGCTTTTTTGTTGTTGTGTCTGTTATTAGGTTATGTATTAGAATGTTCAAGGGAAGCTGTCTATCTGGCTGGAGGAAGAGCGGCTATTTGACACACAAAGATTTAGTAAATTAATAAAATTGTTTCACCTTGCACCAAAAAAAAATATGCTCCTGCTATAAGAAAACACACACACGAATAATTTGTATACACAAAAAGAAATCAATAACAATACAATTCAGAAATATAACCCATAATCTATTATATTATAAACTTAGGTCCTCTAATTTAATGTGTCATTAGGTGTTGGATACAATGTCTAAAGCGCGAGAGCGCGTGCGCGTGCGTGAGAGAGTGCAGTATATATCTATGTGTACTCCATTAATTGTGCGCGATAATGTTGATACAATGTACCATAAATTCTTGGTAAAAACTGAACAGAAAGATAAATATAACCATGGAAAGATGATGTGTTGAATGTTGTTGGATTTCAAGAGTTAGAGTGTTGTTTGGAGTTTCTAGAATACAAACCATCATGAGTTAACCTAATCCACGCCTATATAAACCGGCTAAAACAAATGCACAAACACAAAAGTTCGAATCTTCACTCCGCCTACTTTATTTTGTATTTATTGTTAAAATTGTTTCTTTATTCTCTTTTTTTCGTGTGCAGGTAACATATAATTCTCGGCCAAAACATGTAATGAGCAACACTTCTCACGAAAATCCTCTCATTTTTTAGGCTGTATGTAACATCCGAGAATTTTCGAATGTTTGAATGACGATTTCTTTTAGGGTCTGGCTTGACTTATGAGAACGACCATCTAAATCACGTTTTCACGACTCGGAGTCTAAAGCAATTTGATGAGGAATGATATTCCTGACAACTTTTTAGTTTTGCCCTAGACCTGAAACGAGCCCGAAAGGGCTAAAAACATCACCGCAAACATATTCGAAACAATATACAAACGCGGACACACAAAAATAATTAAATTTGTTTTTAATTATCAGTATTTATTTAATAAAAATATTAAATAAATTAGTCATCATGTTTAATTAAAAGCGTTGTCGATAACGCGAATACTCGAGCTTAAATTCATTTTTTATTTCGGACAAAGGCATACCGGTCCCACAAAATGAATAACAGCATATTTCACTTAATGTTATATAAAAAAATATTATGAAATAATATCAAGCGAATACTCAATTTATCGGAAAAATGATTCTAAAAACAATGGCGCAAGTTTCGTGCGTTGGTATCAACCGTTAAGTCGCCAAACGAGTCCCGAACCGAGTAATTTATAAAAGTTTTCTCGCAAGTTAACACCAATTGGTCCCTCAAGATTATAACATGTCATTTCCTAATTATATAGTAAATACTTCCTATCTTCCTTCTTTTTTTTCATTTCTATCTCAACCATAACACATACATCTTCTACAACACTCTCTCTCACCCCTCCCATTGCCACCCCACCGTCAGGCCACTCCTCACCCACCGTAATTCCGCACCGCCGCCGGAAAAGTTTTCCGGCAGGATTTTTCCGGCAAGACCAAATGTGACCCCCATCTCCCGATCTATTAAATCCCCCGTGTCACTCTCCTTCACGCGCCAAAAACCACCACCACCCTCTCACCGCACTATCACCATCTTCATCGTCATTTACTGACACCGAGGGTGTGTTAGTTTGTGGTGACAGCCCCAAGAGGGTGCGTTTGTTGTAACAGCCAACCACAGGGTGTCGGGTTGGTTGTAAGCCATCCCAGGGTGGTGCGTATGGTTCGTAAAATGCACGCAGGTTGGCTTTTGATTGTTAAGAAACCCATCTAGGTGCGTTTTGGTTCCTGTTTTGTACAACGACCCACCCAGGGGTGCGTTCGTTTCTTTCATAGCAGCGAGCAAGGGTGCGTTGGCTATACATAAACCCAACACGGGTGCGTTTGGTTTTGCTTTAAGCACCGAAGCGTGCGTTTGTTTTTGGGTCAGCAGCTACAGGCCGCGTCCGGCTTGGGTCTCAAACCCACTGGGTGCGTTGGGTTGTTAATAAACACCCGAGAGGGTGCGTTGGTTTGGTCAGCCACCACGCAGGGTGCGTTGGTTTTGGCAGTCAACCACCCACGAGGGTGCGCCCGGTTTTTGAGCTAGCCAAAGAGGGGTGTTCGTTTGGTTTCTTTATAAAACGCAAGGGTTGCGTTTGGTTGTATGAACTTCAGCGCTATGGCTGCGTGTTGGTGCTCGACAGCCGTAGAGTGCCGAGGTTTTATAAAACCACCACAAGATTGCATTGGGTTTTTTGCACCAGCTGGTGCTTTTTTGTTTGGTTGTTCGCCGATATGGCGTTTGGCTTAAACAGCAGCCATCCACAAGAGTGCGTTTTGTCTGCTGTAAATACCCAATTAGGGTTGCGTTTTGGCTTCACACCCGCAGCAAGGGCTGCGGCGTTTGGCATGTACTTCCATCAAAGGTGTGCTTTTTTTTATGAAACCATGCTCAATGGTGCTTTTGGCTTATCACCCACCCACATGGGTGCGTTTGGGCTGTGTAAATAGACAAAAGGGTGGTTTGGGACAGCGGCACAGCAAGGGTACGTTTGGCTATGGATAGGAATACACAAGGAGTGTGTTTGGGTTAGGCGAAACCATAATTAAGGGTAAGTTTTGAGTCATGTAAACGTGAATAAATACCACTTAAGGTTTAATAAACATGAAACTGGGATATTATAGAATTGGTGGTTTAAAATGTATTAAATAAATGTAATTATTATTATTATGTTCGCTGATATAAATATATATGTTTTATACAATTTAAACACGTGTGGGTTTTGCAATATTGATTTCATTGATTAAGTGGGAAAAACGATAACCTTATAAATATGGAAACGATTTATAAGTGGAAAATGTCAATGAGCGAAATATATAGAAGTTTTATACATAAAATGTTTTTATACACACATAAAGTTTCTAATTATTTCAGAAACCGATAAAAAGAGGACCAAATTAATATAATTAAATTGTATATACAGTAAGCTGGATAAACGAACGAAAACTATACATTTTACAAAGAACGAACCTATTTAAAAAATAGACCACACCCTTCGAAGAAACAAAGATAATTTATAAAATATTATTTTATATTTTATAATGGTTACAAACTTTACAAACATGGTTTGTTGATTCATAACATTAAGACATGGGTATACTTTTATTCAAAGTCTTTTAGTAGGGTCAAACTAACTAGTTTAAATAATTACCCACACTATGAATATAATACCTGCAAGTAATAATATACTTTTCATTAATGTCTAGATTGACTGTCTTTTTATATAATTCACGGTATGAAATATATAAGGGTTAGTTTCATATGTAATGTATATAGAATATATATTACACACTTGGCGTATATTTTAAATTTATTTATTTAACCAACCACCAAACCATTACAACATTAAATCTGAATCTTTATTCAACGTGACGTGTTGAGGTGACAATCCCATCATGTAAACCAAAATCAATATCCTAAGCAAGTGGACTAGCCGTTAAGAGTAGCTGCGACTTCTTATCGAGCCCTCGTCCTCCGTTCGTCTTGTGGCATAATAGATTGCTATCCGTCGATCGTTCTGCAACAACATTCCCCCCCAAAAAAAGGTGCGTTCATAGCCCCATGTTTTTACATGTTTTACATATATTTGGGGTGAGAACATGCTTGTTACAAATTCAATTACGTGTTTGATTTAAACTCATTACGTGCTCATTTTCAACTTGTCCGCATACATGTTTACAAACGCATTTACATGGTTGATTACCTGTTTGGTTTACTTACTCATTTAAATATCTCGCGAGGAGATACAATACCTGGTTTACTTTTGAACGTAAACGCATACTATACTTTTATGATTACGGATTAGCTTAAGCGGATTAACTGATGACAAAACGGTACTGCCCGGGTGTTCTTAGAGGGGACACCGGTAACGGGAGTACATATTTTTTTACTTCCTGCCCGGTGTTCTAGTGAGGGGAACCGGTAACGGGAGTACATATTTTAAATCACTGCCCAAATTGGGTACATACAAGTCTACGTCACAGCGTCATGAACTGTAAATCACTTGGAGGGTGAGCGCGAATGTTATGAAATAGATCTATTCGGGTGTGGATCCCTGTTCGGGTGATTAGCGATCGCCGGTAACGAACATTATAGCATGATGTCCACGCGAATGATATAAAATAGACCTATTCGGGATTGACAACCCCCGTTCGGGTGATTAGCTATCACTGGGAACGAACGTTATAACATGTCGGATTATCACGTTGGGACTACAGGGCCCCTAACAAATACATAAGAATTCTTACATGAATTATTAGCTTCAGTTTCATGAGCTTAGAGTAATCGTAAACATTGTTTTATACTCACATGGATATTTACGTTGCCTTGAATAAAATGGCAATACATACTTGAAACATTTTTGGTGACATTAAATTGGTCATGCATTCTTTATAAATCTTTGGAATAAGATTGGTACTTTTGGTGACATTAAATTGGTCATGCATTCTTTATAAATCTTTAGGATAAGATTGGTACTTTTGGTGACATAAAATGTGTCGTGCATTCTTTATAAATCTTTGGGATTTTTACATGGTACTGTGATGATACAGTGGATTACATTCATATTTAAACTAACCTATGAACTCACCAACTTTAATGTTGACACTTTTAAGCATGTTTTCTCAGGTAAATTATATGCTCAGATTTCTTGAAGTGCATTGGAGTCTATACATTCAAGCTTTTCATTGTGATGCAATTATGGGACAAATGTATATTAAATTCAGATTTTGATTAAATCAACGAGATTACTTTTCAAACGACACTTAGAGGTCGTTCTCTTGTATCTAGCGCTGTGTATTATGAAGTAGCACCCCAAGTGGTATTCCGCTGCGTTGTTGTATTTTTGGGGGTGTTACAGATTGGTATCAGAGCACTGGCTATAGAGAACTAGGTTGCATATTTTAACACCCTAGACTATAGGACGTTTTCCACAAACATTGCATCACATCTAACATTTACCACAATGCCTACATGCTACTTGCCTTATGTTGCTTACATTACGTGCTGCATTAAGTGCTTACGTGACATACATATATATAATATATATATGCTTGCATTCCTTTCGCGTATATCGTACGCTTATTTATATAAAAGGGTTTT
The DNA here is from genome assembly GCA_026074375.1 of Tanacetum coccineum. Classification (NCBI taxonomy): domain Eukaryota; kingdom Viridiplantae; phylum Streptophyta; class Magnoliopsida; order Asterales; family Asteraceae; genus Tanacetum; species Tanacetum coccineum. The sequence goes on from BQNB010009224.1 coordinate 34,938, forward strand.
ATTATATAAATATCAGAATATTTTTAAGACATTGTGGGTTTGCTCACAATGTCTCATTTTAACTTCTACTACATTTGTGAGTTGCACAATGGTCTCAATTATACCTCAGACATGTGAGTTATACAAGTCTCCTCCTGCTTCTAGACATTGTTAGTTGCTAATGTCTCAATTATACCTCAGACATTGTGAGTTATACAATGGTCTCATTTTACTTCTTAAGACATTGTGAGTTTCACATTGAGTTTCATTTCGTTCTCATGGCATTGTAAGTTTTAAACAATGGCCTTTAGATATTATTTTTCTTCATAGCATTAACTATATTTGTATTACACGGAGACCGTTATAATTTGTTTTACATAGAATTATGTTTGAATCTAAGTATTACAAGCTTGTATGGTCGGGCTTTAAATATAAGGGTTGATATGATTAATTGCTATTAAGCAAAAACCCGTCACAGATCCTGTTTTCATGGAATTATGTATGAATCTAAGTATTACCAGTCTTTATGGGTCGGGACTTGTAATAATAATGATGTTGATAGATAATTTCTATGTAAACAAAACCCGTCCCAGTTCTGTTAACATGGATTTAAAGTGTGAATCCTGATGCATTACAAGTCTTGTATGGGCGGGACTTTGTTAATAGGAGGATTGATACGATATAGCTATGTTAACTCGTTTATAAGAACCTTCCACGTATTTACACTAACCGATACTCATTAACTATCTGAAACTCTATGTTGATCTCGCTGGCATTTTTACTCCCAGTCCTCCCGAAGACGGTTTTTAAAACACTCTTCCCATATCATTAGAACACATCATCGTCATGTTCAACCACCTTGAGGTTATGAGAGTACGCGTAATTCATCGTGAATTATTAGTAGTGAAGACTTAAATTTATTTATTTGAAGGATTGGGACGCCTTTTCAGTTAAATAAATAAATTATAAATCATCGAACCATAAGTTTATCATTTCTTACTTATCATAAAATTTTGGACCGCTTCTTATGTAATAAGGAAATTATAAATGAGTGGGGCTTAATGGTATCCAATATGACACGAGTAATAACCGAAAACGATAATCATCAAAAATCAGTTAAAAAGGGTCTAGAGATACAATCGTGTCTTGCTACTCACAGAAACTTAAGCCTCACTTGGAGCAGCCTTATCACATCTTAAGTTATTTACTTTTGCCGTTGCAAATCCTCGCGATCACGAACTGTTCGTGGAAGTAACAGACTTGTTACACACTTGAGCTAATGGAGCTAATTCATCGAACTAACGACTGAGTACCATAATCCGCCGTCTATCGCGTAAGCTCTCTCGCTAGCCCCTCTCATTTATTGAACTTTACTCTGGGAATATTGATTTCACGGAGGGTCATCACCCTCAGCATCCCCCACGGTTTGTTATAGTTAATCGTCCCGTTATGGTCTCTCTGTGGGTCCTGGAGCGGTCCCAGCAGGTACAACTTTATCCAATGGGTAATGCAACCCTCCTTAAACCAAATAAACACCTATCGACGAAACAGATAGTTGGACTATTCATTTCGGGCCACTAGTAGGAAGACTTAGGTCGCGATACATCCTAGTACTGCCATAGTTAAGTTGGGAATGACATACATAAGACACTGTTGATGTGAATCATCGAACATTACAAATAGTAGAAACGAGACTCCGTCCTCGGACATTTAGAAACTTATACAAACATACTCACGCGACTACACCTTCTTCTTGAGGTTTTCACTATAATGAGACTTTCCCTATAACGCGGTTATACCAGTCATAAGATCTGTAATGATATATTTGAGATACCCATTTTGATGGATTAAATATCCTGGACAAACCTAGCCAAAATTTTTGGTAGATTGAGAAGTATAGAAACACCGAATTCCGCTGAATAAAGTTATCAGCGTCTTGTTTAGGACGAGTTTAGTTAACCTTAAGTCCTTCCTTGGTCACACAATCGGATAACACAAATTTAATCTCGGGGACAATTTCTTTAAGGTGGTAGTTACAGTAACATCGAGAAATTGTTTCGAATGTTTGTGAAATGACGATTTCTTTTAGGGTCTTGGCTGACATATGAAACGACCATACTAAATCACGTTTTCACGACTCGGACTCTAAAGCAATTTGATGTGAAATGATATTCCTGACAACTTTTTAGTTTTGCCCGAGACCTGGAAACGAGCCGAAAAGGGCTAAAACAGCACCGCAAACATTATTCGAACAATATACAACGCGGACACACAAAAACAATTAAATTTGTTTTTAATTATCAGTATTTATTTAATAAAAATATTAAATAAATAGTCATCATTTTTAATCAAAACGTTGTCGAAAACGAAATTACTCGAGCTTAAATTCCCATATTTATTTCGGACTAGGCAAAACCGGTCTAAACAAAACCCAAAAATGATAACAGATATTTCACTTTAATGTTATAAAAAAAATATTAATGAATAAAAGCAAGCCGAATACTCATTTTTATCGAAAAATGATTTGAAAAACATGGCGCAAGTTTCGTGCGTGGTTCATCGTTAAGTCGCTCAAACGAGTCCCGAACCAGTATTTTACAAAGTTTTCTCCACAAAGTTACACTATGGTCCCACAAGTATTATAAACATTCATTCTAATAATATATAGTATATATACTACTATCTTCTTCTATTTTCATTTCTAACTCAACATATACACATACATCTTCTTCAACACTCTCTCTCTCCCCTCCCATGCCACCCCACCGCCGGCCACCCTCACCCACCGGATTCCGGCCACCGCCGCCGGAAAACTTTTCCGGCGGGATTTTCCGGCGAAGACCAGATGTGACCCCCATCTCCCGATCTATTAGATCCCCCGTGTCACTCTCCTTCACGCGCCAAAACTCACCACCACACTCCTCACCTGCCACTATCACCGAATCTTCATCGTCAGTTTACTAAAACACCGATGGGTGTGTTAGATTTTTGGTGACAGCCCCAAGAGGGTGCGTTGTTTGTAACACAACCACTGGTTCGGTTGGTGGTAAGCACCAGGGTGTGCGTATGGTTCGAAAATTCACGCAGGTGCGTTTGATTTGTTAAGAAAACCCATATAGGTGCGTTTTGGTCGGTTTGGTACAACGAACCCCCCAGGGTGCGTTCGTTCCTTCATAGCATCGAGCAATGGGTGCGTTGCTATAACAAAAACCCAACACTGGTTCATTTGGTTTTGCTTTAAAGCACCGAAGTCGTGCGTTTGTATTTGGGTCATCAGCTACATGTCGCGTTTCGGCTTGGGTCTCAAACCACTGGGGTTCGTTGGTTAGATAATAAACACCCGAGAGGTGCTTTGGAGTTTGGTCAGCCACCCAGCAGGGTGCGTTGGTTTTTGGCAGTCAACACCCACGAGGTTGCGCCCGGTTTTGAGCTAGCCAAGAGGGGTGCTTTTCGTTGTTTCTTTAAAACGCAAGGTGTTGCGTTTGGGTTTGATGACTTCAGCCAGCTAATAGCTGCGTTTGGTTGGTGCTCGACAGCCGTAGAGTGCGCGTGGTTATAAAACCACCACGAAGATGCATTGGGTTTGTTTGCACCAGCTGGGTGCTTTTTTGGTTGGTTGTTCGCCGATATGGCGTATGTGCCTTAACAGCAGCCATGCACATGAGTGCGTTTGGCTGCTGTAAATACCATTAGGGTGCGTTTGGCTTTCACACCCGCAGCAAGGGCTGCGTTTGGCTTGTACTTCCATCAAAGGGGGTGCGTTTGTTTAATGAAACCACGCACAAGGGTGCGTTTGGCTTAACAGCCCACCCACAAGGGGTGCGTTTGGCTGTGTAAATATGACCAAAGGGGTGTTTGGGACAGCGGCAATCAAGAGTACGTTTGGCTTGGATAGGAACACACAAGGAGTGTGTTTGGGTTAGCGAAACCATAATAAGGGTACGTTTGGTTCATGATAAACGGTGAATAAATACAACTTAAGGTTTAATAAACATGAAACTGGATATATATATTGGTGGTTTAAAATGGTTAAATAAATGTAATAATTATTATTATGTTCGGTTGATATAAATATATATGTTTATATATTTATTTTAAAACACTGGGGTGTTATTGCAATATTGATTTCATTGAATAAAGTGGGAAAAAACCGTTTAGACTTATAAATACTGTAAAACGATTTATAAGTGGAAATGTCATGCGAAATTTTATAGAAGTTTTATACTTATTTTTTTTTTTTTTTTTTTTATTTTTAAAAGAAAATGGTTTACTAAAGTTTCATTATTTCAAAACCAGATAAAAATGGACCAAATTATATAATAAATTGTATTATACATAACCGATAAACGAACAGAAACTATACTTTTACAATTGAGACGATACTATTTTAGCACGACCCGTCGAAGAAACGAAAGATATTATAAAAATATTATTATATTTTATAATGGTTACAAACTTTACAAACATGGTTTGTTGATTCATAACATTAAGACATGGGTATACTTTTATTCAAAGTCTTTTAGTAGGGTCAAACTAACTAGTTTAAATAATTACCCACACTTATGATATAAACCAGCAAGGTATAAATAACATATTACATTAAAAGTCTAGATTGACTGTCTTTTGTTATATAATTCACGGTAGGAATTAATAAGGGTTAGTTTCATATGTAAAGTATATAGGAATAATATTACACAACTTGGGGTAATATTTTCAAATTATTTATTTAACCAACTCCAACCCATTACAACATTAAATCATAATCTAATTCACGTGACGTGTCAGAGGTGACTATCCATCAGGAAACCAATTCATTATCCAAGGCAGTGTACTTAAGCCTGTTAAAGAGTAGCTGCGACTCTTGATCGAGCCGCTTCGACTTCCGTTACGTATTGTTGCATATTAGATGAACTATCCGTCGATCGTTCCTGCAACATCAGGTGAGTTCATAGCCCCACGTTATACATGTTTTGATATATCTTATGGGTGAGAACATGCTTGTTACAATTCAATTACGTTATAGATTAAACTCATTACGTGCTCCATTTTCAACTTAGCCGCATACATTTTACAAACGCATTTTACATGGTTGAATAACTGTTTGGTTTAACTTACTCATTTTAAATATCTCGCATGAGAATACAATACCTGGTTAATCTCTTTGAACGTAAACGCATACTATACTTTTATGATTACGGATTAGCTTAAGTGGATTGAAACTGATTTGTCAAAAACGGTACAGCCCGGTGTTCATGGAGGGGACACCGGTAACGGAGTACATATTTTTACTTTACTGCCCGGGTGTTCTTGGAGGGGACACCGGTAACGGGAGTACATATTTTAAATCACTGCCCAAATTGGGTACATACAAGTCTACGTCACAGCGTCATGAACTGTAAATCACTTGGAGGGTGAGCGCGAATGTTATGAAATAGATCTATTCGGGTGTGGATCCCTGTTCGGGTGATTAAGCGGATCCCGTTAACGAACATTATCGCGTGATGTCCAAAGCGAATGATATAAAAAAACCCTATTCGGGATTGACAACCCCCGTTCCGGGTGATTAGCTATCCACTGGGAACGAACCGTTATAACATGTCAAAAAAATTTTTTATCACTTGGGGACTACAAGGCCCCTAACACAACATAAAGAATCTTAATATGAATTTTAGCTCAGTTTCATGAGCGTAGAGTAATCGAAACATTGGTTTTTTATTACTCACATGATATTTACGTTGCTTGAATAAAATGGCAATAACATACTTGAACATTTTGGTGACATAAATTGGTCATGCATTCTTTATAAAATCTTTGGATAAGAAATGGTACTTTGGTGACATAAATGGTCATGCATTCTTTTATAAATGCTTTAGTATAAGATTGGTACTTTGGTGACATAAAATTGTGTCGAGCATTCTTATAATCTTTGGGTTTTACATGTTACTGTGATGATACAGTGGATTCCATCAAATTTTAAACTAACCTATGAACTCACCAACTTTAATGTGGACACTTTTAAGCATGTTGTTCCAGGTAAAAATATATGCTCAGATTTCTTGAAGTGTATTGATCTTATACATTCAAGCTATTCATTGTGATGCAATTATGGGACAAATGTATATTAAATTCAGATTTTGATTAAATCAACGAGATTACTTTTCAAACACACTTAGAGGTCGTATCACTTGTATCTAGCCGGTGAATTATGAAGTAGCACCCCAAGTGTATCTCTGCTGCGTTGTGTATATTTGGTGGTGTTACACTGTATCTCCGCCATGTTTTTCATGATTAAAGAGATGAAGAAGGTGAAATGTGAGTGATAAAGAAGCAAGCATGCAAAAGGACACTAATTTTAGGTATGAACTTTTTAGTGTTGAATCATGGATATGGTTTCAAATGTAATTAGTTTTCTAACTTTTATAAGTAAAGTGCAAGGAAAAAAGACTTTCTTGTTTGTTTCTCATTGTCATGTTATTAGATCATAATCCTTTCAGTTCAAAATATAGTATTTTACGAATAGAAATGCTTTATTGTGTATTTTTTGTAAGCCTTTGTTAGATGATGATGACGACAATGTTCCCAATCTGCCATAACTCCTAAAAGAAAAAAAAGTAAAAAAAAATATAAGATAAAGAAGAGGTTTCAGTATGAAAAAAATATGATGGCATAAAGGTTGGAAGATGCAGGTTAGATAGAGAGCTATAAATGTACAAGTTGCGCAGCGTGTTGTGCAGCAAGGTTACTCAGGCGGTTATGCTGAACACACAACCTTTTGAGTTGCTCAAGACAAAGGGGTTGTGCAGTTACACATGTATATAGCACATACCAACTTACCCCGTCACCGAGAATCCACCAACACACAACATCGCTAACTTAAAACCAGATCAACGCCTAACATATACTATCAACTAAAAACAAACTAAAATTAACAACCTACATTCTAATTACAAAAAACATTTAATAATGACTACCCAATAATGGGGAAAAAAACCTAACTATCATAATATTACGCCACCAACCAAGCCTGCAACAACTACATGGAAACAAACACAACATATTCCATTCCCCGCAAAATATCTCCAGCCCGTGTGCAACGCACGGGTATGCATGTCTCGTATATATATAAAAAAGGGCCTTTCACATTTATTCACTATCTTGATTCGATGGTTAAAAAAGATTCTAGCATTTAGCTTGAATAATTTTGGAAAAAAAAATTGTTTGCACAGCACTACGAATAAACAAATTTTATAGAATGATTTTTTTAGATGTTCTTATTCCCATATGAAAAAGGCAATCAAATTCATACCCATTGCTATACCATACAAAACCAATTCCGATACCGATAGTCATTCATGACATCAAACCAAACACACCCTAAATTTAGTTTACTCAAAACCAAGGTTATAAATAGCGTAGGCTGACGTTGACAGCATTAGAAAGAAAAAAAATAAAAAAAGATAAAAAGAAAAAAAGAAGTAAAAAAAAAAAAAAGAAAAAACAAAAAATTAAGTAAAAGCCGAAAAAACCCTCAAACGTCATTGCCCACCACACCAAAACAATGCCCCCAGCCCCTTGCCCCGCCGCCCCCTCCACCTCACCCCCAACCTCTCCCATGCTCTTCCATCTAAAAACCCGATCCATCCAACCCACTTCCACCCTACAGTCCCCACTACACCCAAACTAAACAACACAACACAAACCCCACACAATTCTAAACCCCCACCATACCACCCACCCTCCAACCATCCCCCCCCACCACAACACATCACCACCACAACTCAAACAATAAACCCCCGCTAAATAAAACTCCAAAGCCAACCACCCAGCAAAACACTCCACAATACAACACGATCATACAAACTAAAAAACAAAACACCACAAACGACCCGCAACACCACCGCCTAGGTCTAAAACTTAGCTTAAATACACTTCTCGCAGCAATAACGAGGCTAAGACTCCCTTTTAGAACCGCTCTCAACTCACACATCGAATTCCATACACCCTTTACGAACACAAATGGTAATTACAACTTTCTCATGTATATTAATGTGACATTTATGACCAATATTTGTGGTAAACGAATCGATTTGATTAGTGTACATTCAAAATCACACAGTTAAAAGTTTGTTTGCGACAATTAATTATTACATCAATGAACATGAACAAAGAAAGTATTCGATTAAATTAAATGAACAACATGAGAAAAAGCTCCGTTATCGTTCATTTTAATGACCGAGAACCGTCTAGGTCATATGTACTTATATGTAAAATTTATTTGTTTTTATTTCCAATTACATATAAAATAGTTTATATGCTATACACATCGTAAAATAAGTAAACTTAGACAAACGAACGCAAAAAAAGTGAAAGTTACAATATTCTATATATTTTTTTTGTGCTTGCTATAATATGTTCATTTATTTTCGTTCGATAATAATCGTTTTAACGCGTTAAGAACGAACATTAACAATCTTACTTGTTAATGAACCAAGAAATTAGGGGGGGGGGGGGGGTTTTTTTTTTTTTTTTTCCGTTAAGCCCTTCTTGTGTACGTTTTTTTTATTTTTGAAATGCAACAACTAATTTACACAAAATATTTACACAATAAATCGAATCATCACAAATGACTTTTTACCACAACTGATTTGATTGAAGAATCACATTTGGACTTTGAGTATCATTGGAACACAAACACTTATATGTAGGTTCTGATCGTGTTCTTATACTCAGCATATCGAATACTCTGACGAAATTTTGAAACCATTTACGAGTAACAATAAGTTGTAACTGCTCTTTGGTTAATTACACCTTTTGTGGAATTACATCTCCTATCATTAAAACTTTTTGTAAAGATCACAATCCATGTGACAAATAATTAAGTCTCATCATAAGAATTAGTATCGAATACAATCCCTAATATCGTTTTTCACACACGTATGTAACCTGCAAGTTATATATAGTTTGTTCATGATTAATGTGACTTAGTCATATCATGTTGAACTAAAATTACCAAATTAGCATCGACCAAAAAGTTGTAACCTAATCCGTATATTCATGTGATGCGTAGTGCATTCCCTCACTAAATAAACGTGAGTTAAATCTCATTTTAAATATTTCTGATAGATTCGCAGTGTGTATAATGTAATTGTCAATGTGTCTTTAGAGAAAACAAAAAGCAGTTAGTATAGCGTGAACATTACAGTATATTTTACAAAAGTCAAGAAAGTTGCTAGTAAATAGGAAGGTGTACTACTGACGTGTGAATATACCTTGGTCGATAGAAGTGGTAATGGATATTTCGCATCACTTGCTTTATTTTTACTAAAATAGTTTTATATACAAGTGTACCCCCAACTTGAAGAGTAGTCATATTATAAGACCTTTATATTGGGAAATATTGAATATATGACTACTTCAGGCATCAGTACAGTATTTCTTTTATTGGGTTTGAATTCAATATTGTTTTTTTTTTGCTGTGTTCACGCCTCGAGTTGAAAGTCAACCATTTCGATTCACATTTTCGTTTAGACTAATAAATATACTATTCTTATTATATTATTATTATTGCTTTTAAACATTTATTATTTACTTTTTTGATGTAACTAGAGCATTAGAGATGTTCATTTAACTCTAAATAAACCGAAAGATAAACCCGCCAAATGTGAACAAAACAGAACTGAAATTATTAATTGGTGTATGGTTACTGAAGTATTTCATAATGTAAGGTTGGTTTATGAGTTTGACAAAATTTAACTAAAACTTTAAACCCAGAATTCCAAACATCATACCTCATGCTGCATATGATTTTGATCCTATTTTTTTGTAAGTCCTAAATTCCCTAAAAAAAATTCATTTAAATCTTAAAATCTAGCTTTCTCATGCATATCCAAATGACGAGTTAACTTCTAGTTTGTTGTATAACTTTTAGTGTTTTATCAACTATTTAGTAGATTGTGTTTTGCAGTCATTTGAATTTGTTTTTTGGTTTTACCCAAAACTAAACTGATTATAGTTTTATGTTATATGTTTTAAAATTGATTTGGTTAGTTTTTGATTTTGGTCTTTAGAAATTGTTCAATAAATGAACCCCTAAACCATACAACTTAAAAACTCCAAAATCAAACCGAATATTAATGTAAAAAAAACAATTAAGAATTTATATATTTATCAAACCAGTTGACAAGTTTCACTTTGTATAAAGTGGACCAAGATACTTCTTTCTTGAGTGTCCATCTGACATTGCCATCCTGCATTGCATGAATATCCAAAAACCATTATGTCACAAAATTGACCCTTCATTTTAATACTAGCCAGGCCTATCATGTTGTTAAACAACTTTTCGGACCAAGAAATGACACCAAAAGATGTCGGATAGTTATCAACTTGTGCGTCGTATCCTAGCTCAGTTAATAAATTACGCATAAACGTTACAACTTAATTACCATAGGGTGTTATTATTGAAAAATATCATGTAAATATGATTTACATAAATGTGGAGAGCGAACGAGCAACAAGCTGCGTCACTAACATTTTTTGGATTGCAAAACTAATCTTTTTAAAAACAACATTTGTGAATCTAAGTGTCATAACATTATTATGCATGACTCATTGGAATTTTTGAGAATCTACACCACCTCGATATTGTGTGTTGGGTTGTATTGTTGTAAATCGATGTATTAATATGTGTATATAACTTGTATGAACACTCATCATATTGTATCACGCTTGATCGGTAATTTGATACGAAACATTTTAAGATTTTTAATAGAAACGTATTCACCCCCCCTCTACGATTTCCACAAACTTAAATGTACTTTGAGAATACTAGTAATATATTTAGTTGATTACATATATTGTTACTTTTGGAAAAAGTATATTGCGTATCTGTAACTTTAACCCTAATTCTTATTCTTTAAGACATATACGATGCATCAAGTTATGTGTAATACTTTTGTAATAAAAGAAAATGTTTCAAATGCAAAAAAGTCTTCTTTTAATATATTTAATCAAGGTTGCAAAAATCGTAAATCGTTAGTCGGGCGGTCGACCACCTTGTAGCTTGTAATCGGTCAAGGCGGGATTAATCGGCGATTAATCGGATTGACATTTTTGGCAAAATTTAGGTATTTCCGGCAAGTTTTGTGTATTTCCGTCGAGTTTTAGATATTATTGGCAAGTTTGTTTCTAAAAAACTTGTAATAGATTTAAACAGTTAATATAAGTGATCAAAACAAGTTTACGGTGAGTTTTAAGTACTTTCGAAAAGATTAGAAGGTTTCCGGCAAGTTTGACTATTATTGACCACTGTTGATCGCCGTTGACACGATTGACCTATTTGTTTGACCCTTTTACATTAATCGGCAAGATTGGTGGCCTTGTAGCGTCTAATCGGCGATTAATCGGCATTGCAGACCTTGTTGTTTTGCAACACTGGTTTATAATAACTCATAATAATTTGCTTGAACAACGCTTGTGTTTAGGCATTTATACATGTCTTGGATTGATACGTGTTTAGACAGATGTATCGAATATTTAATGTGTTATGGCCTAGAACCAATAAAGACGAGTATTATGTTAAATGTGCATGTTATTTGTAAAACGTCCATATCAAAGTCTATATCGATCTTTCTGGTAAATGTTTTAAAAGCAGACCCATTGAATCTAAGCACTAGAGTTCTAGAGGTTGCTTTTTTAGAACCAAAATCAACGTTTCTGAACTTATATAATCTTGATCCATTAATTTCAGGAATCTGGAGGTTTTAGCTTCGAGTGTGAAGGTTTCAAAGGTTTATGCTTTGTGTATCGATGCTAGATATCCACATTTGGTGTTGACGGTTTGTTTGATGTCGGAATGATATATGTCTAACTTTTTTTTTCGAACAACGGAGATTTATTAAAAAGCTATCAAGAAGCTAGACAAAAACAATTACATGGAGGTTACATTTAACGGATCATTTAACCACGCGACCCAGTTAAGATTTAACTTCTTACACCTATTCAAAATCCAAAAATAAGTTTGAGAAACAAAGTTGTTGAAAATCAATCTTTTGAGAGGCTTCTTGCTCGAGAATAAAGATGTGTTCCTGAACTTTCAAATATGCCACCACAAGGAGAAAAAGGAGGCTTCCAGCATAAGCTTTTGATGACTATTTATTCTAAGCCCGTTAAACCATGTTTCCCAGGAAGAGGGATCAATAAAATTGAGGATTTGAATATTCCACTAGCGACCAAGAAGACGAAACAGATCCAAAGCCATTGGGCACTCGAAAAAAAAGGTGATTACTGGTTTCAACACCCACTTTACAGTTCGGACATAAAGTACAAGGAATATCCAAACTTCTAATGGAGAGATTAGCCCTAGTAGGGAGCTTGTCAAGGAACATACGCCACAAAAAAACAGTAAGCTTAATGGGGAGAACCTTTGACCATCTCGTAGGGGATTGGGATATAATAAGCACGTGTTTGTCAATCACTTCTCTAGCTGATTTCACAGAAAAGTTACCATGACCATTCAAAGTCCAAGTCCAGCGATCATTAGCAGAGGACAAAACAACTGACGAGAGAAGCTGTTGGAGCTCAAGAAACTGAGATTCTTCAATTCCAGATCTTGGGCGCCTTCTAAACGAGGAAGCAAGGTCAGGAGATTGAAGCTTGAGAGCCACCGAAATATCCTTTTGAAGCTCCAAGTTGAAACACCTATGAAACTTGTCTTTAAAACAAACACCACCATACCATTTATCATGCCAAAATTTAAAAGTGTTACCATTTCCGACTACAATTTTGCAGAAACTCATTAAATCAACACCTTTAGACTTAATCTTTGCAATAGCTTTAAGAATCCCTGTCCAAACAGAGCAGCCATAATGATGCGTAATGGAGTGATCAAGAGACCTGTTCTTACCATAGATAGCTTTAATGATCGTTGTACAAAGCCCTGATTGAGTTGATTTAAAGCGCCAAATCCATTTAAACAGCAAGGCAAGATTAAGGGAGTATAAATTATTAACCCCAAGACCACTATGTTGCTTTTGAGCCATCACTTTACGCCAACTAATCCAAGTGATCTTACGATCATCCAAGTCGGCTCCCAAGAAGAAGGAATTGTGAATCCTTTCCAATTGAGATAAGATGCCTTCGGGAGCCTTAAACAAAGACATATAGTACGTCGGAATAGCACCTAGCACCGATTTAATTAGAGTTAATCTACCCCCTACTGATAAGGTTTTGGCTTTCCAAGTAGAGAGCTTGGTTGTGACCTTTTTTATCACTTCATTCCAAGAATTAATCCGCTTCATATTAGCATCGACTTTAACTCCCAGATATGTGAACGGGAGATTATTGGCTAAACACCCAAAACGATCAGCCATGCTCTAGACATCAGAGGAATGAACCCCCACACCAAAAATACTATTTTTTTGCACGTTAACCCTTAGACCAGAGAAGTTAACCCTTAGACCAGTGGGAAAAAAAAAAACCATTGTATACACAATCATCATATAACGTTAATATCAATCATGAATATCAATCATGCATGCATCTAGCCTAACCGACTAATGCACAATTAGTGTATGTATGTCCCGTGAAAACCCCTTTGTATGAATGCAATGTTTGAAAACGGTTATAGTCCAGCAAAAACATTTGACCTGGTTCTCTATAACCTTGGCTCTTGATACCAATCTGTAACACCCCCAAATTGGGTCGCAGCGGAATAAGGGTCCGGGGCGTGTTACTTCTCAGATCAACAACACAAGATAATATAAGAACGACCAAAAAGTCGTTTAAAACTGATACATTGGATTTAATAAAGTATGTGTTACAAAAGCCCGAAGCTTTACTTGTTTACTTGTTATTATTACAAAGATTTCCAGCCCATAACAGATACACAAAATGTAATGCGACTAAATCTTTAATGCATGACTTCATAATATAACCACCAATGTATCCTTCGCACCTCGTGCTTAATGACCTGAAAAACATTGCATTTAAAAACGTCAACATAAAGTTGGTGAATTTCATAGGTTTATGTAAATGTATATGCAGGACCGCAAGACTTTCCCAGTGATAATGCAACAGATGCAGACATCACAAAATGTAATTACGTTTACCTAAGCTCATGACACCGAAGCTCGACATAATTGAATACAATATATAAATATTGCCTACATTGCCCGTGATGATGTTCAACCCGTAACATCCAGTATCCGACATGATATACGTTCGTTTCCAGTGATAGCTAGTCACCCGAACGGGGAGGTCAATCCCAAATAGATCTATCTATAATCATTCGCGCTCACATTCCAGTAATTGACAGTTCATGATTCATGGGCATAGTGGGTTATCGCTACTTAGGCAAAACGTAATCATGATAAAATGTACACTTGCGTCCAATTTGTAAAACATGCATATGTTTCTCACCCCAAAAACTTGTAATTTAATAATTGTAAAACATGGGGCTATGAACTCACCTTGAGTGAGTAAACTGATAACAAAATATCCCAAGTAAAAACGCGTCACGCTAACGCTCGAATGCAACCTAGTTAATATAGGTCGAATCAGTATTCAAGTATGTTGTCTAACAACAACTGTATATAATCCTATATAGTTATCATCGTACTATCGTTCGGGCTATCATAATTGAAGAGGTCATGACATGACGTACGAGGAGTTAGGACACTTTAAATCGTAAATCCAACAACTCGTCAATACGCCATCCGAAGAAGCCTCATTATGAAATTCCCTAGTAATATAGCACTTCGATAACTAATCACATATATACATATATATCTATATAGCTATATCACCATCTATTTGTTTAAGTGAAATCGTCATTATAAAGTAAAAACGTTTATAATTACGCCGTTAGTAAAAATGACATAACGCAAAACCATCTAATCGTTTTAAGTCCTTTTCTCGCGTTTCTTACGCCCACGCTTTCGTATTAAGACGAGTGATCATAATATTGCATTTTTAAGTTTCCGAGATTTTGTTGTGAATAGTGTTTTTACTGTTCATTACAGATTACACTTATTAACGCAAAACCCGTAAATGTCGTATCTTATTCGTTATAGCTCCGTTTTTAGCGTTTCTTTCGAACACGTTCTCGTAATTGAAAGTTTATCATATTATTGATGTTTATAAAGTATAAGTTTCTGTGGTGAATAGTACTTTTTATAAAAATTGTTTTATAAAAGTATTAACTATTGTAACTTAAAGTATTTGCTATAAGTATTTGTGTGCCCTTCCA